>PYUH01000036.1:6425143-6436037 GCA_016808085.1 Suaeda aralocaspica
CCAGCTCAAACAACCAACACCCACTTGCACTCTCTTTACCCAGGGCCGTCCTAACGCTATGGGGGAAAGGTGTCGCGAAGGGAAAACATGGGGCTGGGGGTGTGATTTCTGGGACCGAGAAACAGGAAAGGTGAGAGGGCCAACCCTTTTTATCTTTTTATCTCCCTTCGTGTCTCCACGCCCTCCCTTCTCTAGTTGAATGTAAAGTATATATTTTTATTTTTAGAAACTAGTTGTTCTAAACATGTGAGTTGTTTTTTTCATCTTTAAAATAGATATATAGGTTTTAAATAATGAAAACTTCAGTTGGAATTATTTTAAAAAAGGATATTATTTTGTTGTGGATGAATAATGGGAAAATGAAAAAAAAAAAAAAAAAAAACATTTTCCATTATTCATCCACAACAAATAATATCCTTTTTTAAAAATAAAATTCCAACTGAAGTATTCATTATTTAAAACCTATGATACTCTATTTTAAAGATGAAAAAAACTACTCACATGTTTAGAACAACTAGTTTCTAAAAATAAAAATATATACTTTACATTTCAACTATATTAAATATCCCGTTAATTGTATAGGACCCGTTTTTCAAATTAGCACAGGGCCCCCATATCGTTTAGGACGGCCCTGGGTAAAGAGAGTGCAAGTGGTGTTGGGTTTTGAGCTGGGTTCGTTGGTGGTGGTGGTGGTTGAATGTGAAGGGGATTAGATTGATTTGAAAGACATTTGCATTGAAGGTGATTTTGTGAGGCGAGAAGTGAAGCAAACGAAGAGTTCACTTGTTGTAGGTGTTGTTCTATGTAGTGGTCTTGCTATCAATTATTATGAGGAAAATCAAATCAAGTTGAAACGGTAAAAAAAAAATTTTGGGTGTTTTTGTGAATTTGATTTGAGTGTATAAAAGATGATGATTTATGTAGGAGGAAGAATAAAGATGGAGAGTAGTAGAAAAAAAATAATTTAATTAGGAAGAAGATAATTTATTAGAGTTAATTGATAATTTTTTTTTTTTAGGGGAAGAGTGAACACACTCAACTTTCATTCATAGTAAGTTTATCCATGAGTACATAAGGAGGCACATCATTTGGAACATGGCTTTCCCAAATTTGTTGATAGCCAAAAGGGATGAATCTAGCTAGATTATGAGCCACTGAGTTACCTTCCCTCCCCACTTGACTCCAGGCTACTGAATTGAAAGAAGAAGACATAAAGGATACATCAGACAAAATAGCATCAAGTTCAGTTAACAAGAAGGACCCTTTCCTGATTCTATCAATCACCACTTGACAGTCAGTTTCTAGCACAACATCCTTCACCTCATACTTCCTTGCCAAAGACACCGCAAATACTATCGCTTATGCCTCTGCCATAGTAGCATCCCACTGAGCTTTAACTTGCCTCGTTGCTGCAAACAACACCTCCCCTATATGAGACCTCGCTATTAACCCAAGGCCAACCCATCCCGAGTCCACTAGCGAAGCATCCGAATTGACTTTAGCTAAACCCGGAGGGGGGCTGCACCACTGCCTAAGGGCTGCCCTTTTAGAGGAACCTCTGCTTTTCGAGTAGATTGTTTGGCTATACGCTCCATACTCCTCCACCCATCTTGCTACACGGTTCATCGTGACTGAATTTGGCGTGCCTCTCCCATTGAATACCTTCGCATTACGGTCCATCCATATTGCCCACAACAAATAAATCCCTTTCTGCACAACTTTCTTATCTATACTCCTCCAGCTTGCAATACTATCGCACCAATTCCACTCATAATTACTACTTCGCATGATGGAGCAGTCACAATCCTCCCACAACACGCGGACTCTTCAGCATTCAAAGAAAGCGTGGTGAAGTGTCTCATCTGCAGCTAGGCACCACGGGCAATGGGTGTTGCTCACTAAGTGACGCTCACGAAGTTTACTAAGCACTGGGAGAGAGTTAGAGCAAAGCCTCCATAAGAAATGTCGCACCTTCGGTGTTGCCTCCATCTTCCATATGTCCACCCAAGCTTGATGGAAGTTGTTCAGATCACAGCCCTTACCTAGAAGGTAAGCTGATTTTACAAAGTATACACCATCCTTGGAGAAAGCCCACGTCAGCTCATCCTTTGGTTTTCTCAAGCTTAAGGCCCTTTTAGATACACATTCCCTATCCCTCTCATTTAGGCATCTATCTACTACTTCCCATTTCCATTCCATTGTGCCATAATCAATTAACTCGCTTACCCACGTAATCTCAGTCGTGCTGGTGCTTGTTGCGAAGTGTGTCTTATCATCAGCCAACCATGGATCATCCCAAATCTTAATGCTTTAGCCATCACCTACTCGCCATAACAGCCCTTCTTTAACAAGAGCCTTAGCTCCCCAAATACCACGCCACATATAACTCGATTGCGTCCCCATTGCTGCATCCAACATGGACCCGTGACGATAATATTTTGCCTTCATAACTCGTCCCAGCAGCGAGTTAGGCTCACGAAGAAGTCAGTAGACCTGGCGTCCAAGGAGAGCTTCGTTGAAGACCCCTAAGTCTCTAAACCCCAATCCCCCTAGACATTTAAGAGTGCACATATCATCCCAACTTTTCCAGTGAATTTTCCTTTGCTCAACATCATTACTCCACCAAAAACGCGCCATCATCGAACTGATTTTTTGGAGAACTTCTTGTGGTAGCCTATACACGCTCATAAGATAGGTTGGTATGGCTTGGATGACTGCTTTTAAGAGAATTTCCTTCCCATCTCGGGATAAGAGTTTTTCCTTCCACCCTTGTAACTTCTTCCATATTCTCTCCTTGAGGGCCTCGAAGACTATTTTCTTCGATCTACCAAACAAACTCGGGATGCCTAAATATTTATCGTGTCTCTCCACTTGCCGCATGCCAAGGATTCTCTGAATTTCCTCCTTTTGCTCAGCTCTCACCCCTGCACTAAAAGAGATTTCCGACTTATCATAATTAATCTTTTGTCCATAAGCCATTTCATATCGATTGAGAATATCAACAATAATTGAGGACTTACGTCGGTTAGCCCTAGAGAAAAGTAGGCTGTCGTCTGCAAATAGGAGATGTGAGACCATCGGACCATTGCGGCTAGCTCTTGTTCCATGGATGTCTCCTAAACTCACCCTATTCTTCAACATTTGAGAGAAAGCATCCGCTACCAAAATAAAGAGATAAGGAGAAAGCGGGTCACCTTGCCGAATTCATCTAGAAGGCGTAACTGAACCACAAACTTTCCCATCTATGATAAACGAGTAGCGGACCGAGGACACACATCACATCACTAAATTCACCCATCTACCATCAAAGCCCATCCTAAGCAGCAACTGGCGTAAAAAGTCCCATTCTACCCTGTCGTATGCCTTGCTCATATCTAATTTCATAGCTACATGACCCTTGCACCCTTTACTCCTCTTCTTCATCGAGTGAAAAAGCTCCATAGCAATGACAGCATTGTCAGTTATAAGTCGCCCGGGAACAAAGGCACTTTGATTTTCCGAGATAAGTTCAGTAAGAATCTTCTTAATCCTCAAAACAAGACATTTAGACACTAATTTATACAAAACATTACATAAACTGATAGGGCGAAATTCGGAAGCTTTAGTAGGATGTTTAGCCTTTGGAATTAGCGCAATATTAGTCACATTAAGGGACTCTGGAAATTTCTCGCCATGCAAAATACTCGTGACAAAACTAGCAAGTTCACTTCCAACAATATGCCAAAACTTTTGGTAGAAGATGGCATGCATCCCATCCGGCCCCGGAGCTTTACACGGTTGCATTTGACACAGGCCCTCATAGACTTCGCCTTTGGAGTAAGGCTTCATTAAATCTGCATTCATTGACCTAGTAACACTAGGCTTTACACAATTCAAAACATCATACATGCAGTCAACAGTTGGAGAAGTAGTAGCAAATAGGTCATTATAATAGCAAGTAAAGATACTTTTTGTTGCACTAACACCATGCTGCCAACTTCCTTCCTCATTGAAAAGGCCATTGATCATATTCCTCTTCTTCCGTTGAGATGCCTTGTGGTGGAAATACTTAGTATTTTTATCTCCATCTTTAATCTCCGCCACACGGGACCGCATATACCAGTAGGCTTCATATTTCTCATTGAGATTGTCTAATTCACGTTCAAGTTTCATGCACTCATTACAACTCTCCTCCGTAATTGGTTTCCTTTATGCTAATTGAAGAGCCCTCTCCATGTCCTTAATCTGTTCACCAAGCTTATTAAAATTCCTCTTGCTCCAAACCGTTAAATTTGCTGCCACCCGTCGCACTCGCTCCACAGCGCAGCCACCAGCTCCATCATTCCACGCCTCCTTCGCAACCCCTTCGCAACCCTCATCTAGAAGCCAGCATGTCTCAAACCTGAAACCCCCTTTTCTCCGCCTCGTGCACCCCTCCTCCATCTTACATTTGAGAAGAATAGGTAAATGATCAGACTTATAACGCACTAAATGCTCAACTTCAAAGTTTGTGTATAAGTTGCACCAAGCAGGGGATCCCAAGAACCTGTCCAATCTCTCCCGAACTCGCGCGGCCAAGCTCTTTCCTCTCTCCCACGTAAAATAGTTCCCCTTAAAACCAAGGTCACGTAAATTGCAGCCATCTACCATCTCCCTAAAGATACTCATCTCTTTTCTCACCATAGAAGCTCCCCCCTCTTTCTCGTCAAGGCTTAGAATTTCATTAAAATCGCCTCCAAACAGAATGGGATTCATTGTATCATGACATAAATGGTCTATGAGCCTCCATGTTTTATATTTCTCTTCATTTTTCGGCCAACCATACACACCCACGAACCTCCAGACACGACCTCCTGGACCTCGAACATCCCCACATATGTGATGCATGGAGAACGAGACTAAAGTGAAGTTTACGTCGTCCTTCCAATAGATACACAGCCATCCAGAGTTGCCCCTACTAGAGACCCCAAACGCCCCTTCAAAGTCAAGTTTCTCTTTCAAACCTTCCACCACAGTCCTTTCCACCATCGTTTCCGAAAGAAAAAGGACACCCGGGCGATGTTTATAACTCCACTTTCGGAGTTGACGAACTGTTCGGGGATTGCCCATACCCCGACAGTTCCAGCATAAGACATTCATTGGGTCCGGCGGGGTTGGTTTTGACTAACCTCCGCCATGGGTCCCACACCCAAAGAAACATCATCAACGACCAACCTTTTAAAAACCATTTCCTCCTCTTCTACCCCTTCCACATCCCTTCTATCTCTCTTCCCCGTAAAAACCCAGTCCTCCCTCGGTGTACCCTCATCTCTTTTTTTAATCTCTCTCACCAGCTTCTTCCAGCACCGCAGAGCTGCACCCCTCTTTCCCACCCTATCACCCTCCTCCAAACTCCTTTTTTCCCCCTCAGCACCCCCGTCACCATTAATACTCGCTTCCCCAGCATCTCTTTCCCCCCCTAACCTACACCTGTTGCATTGCAGTTGTTGAAAGAGAATGCGCATTGTCTCCAGTAGTCGCCTCCACCCCTTCGGCAGCCCCTAACTCTTTATTTCCCTCTTCCCTTTTCTTTGCCAGAGACACCCCCTTCAAGCAGTCTGTAACTTTTGTCATCAACTCTCCCACCTCTTTCGTAGAAACCACTTCTTCTCTCTTTATTGTAAATAAGCGTCGTGCTGTGGCACGACGTTCCTCTCCATTAGTTTCATCAACGTGATTAGCTTTCCAAGGGGTAATAGCCCGTAGGTTTTCACTAAAAGCCCTATTCACGCATTCGTCTCCACGCTTCTCACAATCTTTCTCTCCATGTCCAAGCAAGCCACAAACATAACAAAAAAGAGGTAACTTCTCATATTTGACTGGAATATTTTTCATCATACCCCCTCTTAGCTTTAATTCAACATGCTTCTTTAGAGGTTTTCTGACGTCAACTAGCACACGTAGACGCAAGGATTTATTAACTCCAATACAATCTGATTTGTCCACTTTCATATACTCGCCTAATTTGTTTCCAATGGCCTTAGCATTTACTTCGTTTTGACGCCCTTTAACTGGTAAATCATAAATCCTAACCCAAAACGGAACATGGTGTAAAGGGATATCAGAGGGGGATAAGTTACCTTGAATTTCATTGAGAACCAAAACATGGTGGTCGAAGTGCCATGGTTGAGCATCTAGTACAAATTCTTTATCTTTGTAATGGTGAAATTGAAAGAAGAATGACTTGTCACCAATGCAATTGACATCCAATCCATGATTAGGGTTCCAAATTCGTTTCATTGTTGAGATTAGGGATTTTGAGTTTACATTCCTCTCAGTCCAGATCCTACCAACAACGCCCAAGGAAAGTTTTGCCTCTTCATCCTCGCCAATCTCATCCACCCATTCAACCTCATCATGCAGCCCACTCAATTCCATGTCCACTGTTCCACCCTCCATGTTACTGTGCGACGAACTCATAGTCGAAAATCTCGGAAAACGAGAAGAAACTTCGAGCTAAAGCAAACTAGATAGGAAGCCTAGTCAAAAACCTCCCAAGGGGAACCCGAGAAAAACCCTAGAGGAACTTAAGATGCATTTTGCTATTAGAAGATAGTTGATTGAATTAGGTGAGTTAATTGATAAATAAATTAGGGAATAAGTAATCTTTTAGATTAATAACTTTTGAAACTAACGATCCCTTTAACGATGTTAGTCATTAAGGGCGTTTTCTTTATTTGCGGTGAATTTTTAAAACTACGAGGGTATTTGATGAATTTTGTAAAACCTCGAGGGTATCTGGTGAAAAAACCGTTATTTTTATTCTTGGCTTATCAATTACTTGGGATTATTGGGTATTTAAGTGTAGTGCATTTGATTGTTAAGCATTCTATGGATTATAACCTGTCTTTTGCTAGAGCGGCATCGGATCCCAAGTGCGTATATATGATTGAACTATTAAAGATTTAAACTAAAAAGGGAAATTAAAATTAAATTAAGTATTAGTGTATTTGACCCCATTTGAACTTTGATGATTGTGAATGTGTGTTTGTTATGACCTTCCTTTTTTGTTAACCTGATTTGAATCATGGTTATGTTGAATTCTACTTTTAGTAGGGAACTGTTAGTTGCTCCCCACTGATTGTGGAATTATTAATGTATATTGCAGATGAGCAGACTAATTAGTTTGATGCAGCAGGGATGTGTGTATGAGGATCTACGGTACCCTTTCCTTGCACCTTTTATTAGGCAACTAGAATTTTTGCCCGGGCAATGCCCCGGGTCGACGACGATAATCAAATATGCTTTTGTTTGTTTTTCGTAATGTGTTTTTTGTTTAGTGCGAAATTAGATTGCATGGATTTTTACATCTTTCACCAAACATAAGTCCAGTTCGGCAAAAATAAGTTCAGTTCAGCAAATATCAATTTCAATACTTGTTAAATTGTTAAAGATTTCAGCAAAAATGAGCTCAGTTCAGTAAAAATAAGTTTAGATAAGCAAAATTAAGTTTAATTGAACAAAAATAGGTTCAAATAAGCAAAAATAAATCTAGGAAAAATAGGTTAACGGGACAATGGCCAAATTAAAGAAAAATGTAAGTTATTATGTACTTCAATAAAAAAAAAATATAGTAAAATAAAATAATCATCAAATAGTTATTTCAAAAGAAAATTATAAATAAATAAAATGGAAAGCTTAGGTATTCTATAATAAAAAAATCCTACTATTTATTCACTTAAACTTCTAAAATTTTGAATGTATTTTAGATTATATAGATAAAATAAAATATCATTCAACCAAGTAAACTACCCCTTGCTTGTGTTAGAATTATTTCGTTAGATTAATTCATTTTGGGCTTTATATCTCAGTCTTAATGTGTGTGTTAAAATGGTAAGTTGCGGGTGATATGGAGCAAATAAAGTACTATCTCCGTAATCGATTACTTGCAACAAAGGAATTTTTTATGTCTCATAAATACTACCCCTTTGTTGCAAGTAATCAATTACGGAGGTAGTATAATACTCTATAACATAATGAGATTACCTTAGTAGTAAGGAAAATGAACATTAATTAATGTACTAAAGAATTGACCCTTCAAATTAGTTGCAAGCATTTACGGGTCGTTTGGTTGGAAAAGGGGAAAGAGCATTACTGTAGGAATGAAAATGGAGGAGAATAGAAACGTATTACGTTTGATGAAATTAGTTGTTTGTTTTGGAAAAGGGAAGGGAATATAAGGCCATCAAATAAACCCCCTTATCACCATCCAACCACTCCAACCACCCACCTCCCCTCCCCCAACCCTCGCTGGCGCGTTGCGGCACGGCACCCCTTTTCTCGCTGGCATCGTAAAGCCCACCCCCTTCCACAAACCCTTACTACACCTAGAACAAAAACAATCAACCATCCACCATGACCACTTCCTCCACCCCTGCCCCACCTCAGCTCACCGCCCTTAACCGCCCCTATTAATCCCTTCACCGCCGACTATAACCCCCTAACCACCCTCCAAAACAAATAATCAACATTCAATTAGGGTTTGTTTTGGAGTGTGGCCGGGGGATTATAGTTGGTGGTGAAGGAATTGATAGGGGCGGCGAGTTGAAGTGGAGTGGTTACGGACTTACGGGGGCGGAGGAAGTGGTCACGGTGGGTGATTGATTGTTTTTGTTTAGTGCGGTTAGGATTTTGTGGGAGGGGGTAGAGTCCTTGAAGCCGGCGAGGGGTGGGGGTGAAGTCCGCGGTGCGAGTGAGGGTAGGGGAGGGTAGGGGAGGTGGGTGGTTGGGTGGTGAATTGGTGATGATGTGGTTGTGTGGAAGATGGGGAAAGTATATAGAAAAGATAGGGGGGAGGGAGAGAATGTTAAAGTGATTGATTAGGGTAATAGCTAGGGGTGTGCAAAATCGGAAATTTTCCGAGCCGGAAATTCGGATCTCCGGATTTTCAAAACCAAAAAAATTGATTCCGTTCATTCCAGGAAAACCGGAATTTCGAAAAATCCGGATACCGGTTCCGAATTATACACCAAAATTTTCTCTAAAATTTACACTTATAGACTTAAAAAATCAAATCGGAAAATCGGAATTCCGGAAAAATCCATATAACTGGAATCTTGGATTTTGTTTTCCTTAAAAATCCAGAATCCGAATTTTTAAAAATCCATTTCGTATCCGATCTGGTTTCCAGTTTAAAAAATCCGGATGTCCGGTCCGATTTTTTCGAATTTCAAAAACCCGAATTGAATATCCGGAAATTCAAAAACGGAAATTTTTGCACACCCCTAGTAACAACCTAATAGGATTAGAAAAAGAAAAAGTGGAGAAAGGGAATGAAAAAATGAACAAACAAACGACATGAAAGAAAATAAGCCAAGCTCATTGTCTTTCCCTTAAATTATTACCTCCAACCCAACAGCCTGTTAGTACTAAATTTTTTTTATTGGTCGCTTATTCGACTAGCTAGTCAAAATTTGGTTATTTGTGTAACTTTGTTTGATAAATAGCTAATAAGTTGATTGTATTTGGTTATTTCTGCAACTTTGTTTGGTAAATAGCTAATAAGTGTAAGTTGTTTCAATGTTACAATAACTAATAAGCTCCTATTATGAGTTTCTTTTAAAAGTAGTGTATCAAATACCAAAATTAGTTTATTGCATGATCAAACTCTAAAAAGCTATGTTTTAAACACCACAAATAGCTAACCAAAGTCCACCTAAAATCCGATCATCAAACATCCAATAAAATTTTGTGCCTTTTTTTATAATTACCAGTAGGTAAAACAAATTAAAAGGGGAAAATCACAATTATATAGAATTAATGTAAACATATTCTCTAGTGTCACAACTCACAACAACACGGCAACACCATCAGGAAATTACCCCTGAGACAGAATCAGGAAATTCGAGTTTATGACTTTAAAAATGCAGCTGCAATATCATACTTGTGATCAAAAAATTAAGAATTGATGCTTGGAGCCATTAATTCATGAAGAACTATGCAATATTGAAACAACTGACATCATATTCATACACTTGTAAAAGTGAGGACTCGCAATTCGGCAAGCATCATTTGATTCATTCATTCCCTAACATATTTTCTGAATTGAAAAGAACAAGCAGATACGAAGTAGAATGCAAGCTACAATTCTTCTCTCAACAAGCATTTCTTAGGCATTGCATAAAATCTCAGTTTCTAAAATCAACAACGACAAAGATGAGATCATACATGAGATACCAGAGTGCCAAAAAAGCATCACTCTTCATATAGGCTACAAAATGTTGACTTATCATATAAGAAAGCCACCATTATCCTGTCATATTATCCTGTCAAATGACTCAGAAGCCAAAAACTAGTCACTTACTGCAACCCTCTCCCGTATATGAGAAAGGAAAAAAAGAACAAAGATCAGGTAGAAGCAAGCAAACAGTGGATACTAGATATATACCTCATCCTTAAGCCTATACTCAACTTTTATCAACTCGCACACATTTACACAGAAAAAAGAGTAATGAGATAATCCACATCCCAACAGCTAACGCCTAATGCCAGAAGAAAAACATAATCCAGAAAATTAATAAGGGACAACAGCACATATTCCTTAACAATCCAATGATCACTTAAAGCGTAGATCAGGAGCTATTAGCCTATTAGCATGTGAGACACAAGCAATACGTAACAATAAAACAAGTTCAAATTTGCATAGGAAATTTACTTGAAACTTCTAGGAGCTAAGTTTCAAAAAGAATTGCCATAAGCTAGAAATCTCTATCTTACAAACCCCTTTGAAGAATTTGTTTCTACTTACTTGCTAAGAAGATAGAATCACATGGATTCAAGTACAGATGTATGACACCTTAACAACCAAAAACATTGATACTATCTTTCTTCAGAAAAAAAAAAAAAAAAAAAAAAAAAAAAAAAAAAAACAAAAAAA
>PYUH01000036.1:6436062-6455843 GCA_016808085.1 Suaeda aralocaspica
CGAGGGCAATATGAGAAAATTGCTTTTAAAGTTCTGGGTAATATATTTGTGCCACAGCCCACAGGTGGCTAAGCAAGGCATGATAAGTTTTGGTTTTGCAAATTAGCTTGGGGGTTTGTGTGAGCTGGAGAGTTTAAAACCAGCTGATGAATAAGCCTGTGAAATTGTAGCACAGTACTTATCGTTGTAAATACCATATGGTAATTGGTTGTCTTCTATCAAAGCTTTCTCTTTTGAAAGTAGAATTATGAAAATGAGAACTTTAAGTTGGTACTTGGTGATAGATGATCTGTAGAAAACATGGGAAGACAGTAGTGTATACCTTTGGACAATCAAAAAATCATTACTACGTATTCTGTTAACTTTGATTGATGCTGTTAATAATATAGGGATTGATATATTGAATGGAATCTTAGGGTCATATGTGCTTGCACAAGTATTGTCACGGGATTAAAAATGAAGTATTTTCACACTTTCTTATTATTAAGAGCTCTGCAGTCATAGGAATTTGTATCATGGATTTATAGTAACACAGATTATACACTAATTTTATAAAAGTGAAGGGTGAAATTGAGTTTGACAAGGACTGATCATTGAAAGAGAAACATGGATTGGTCTTTATTCTTTGTTTATGGGGGACATGCTAAGGAATCTCCTAGTTTGTTGTCTCAAACTCTTAAGAGAGAGAGCATCAAGGAACCTTGAGCTTGGTGACTATTCTGATGGTATAAGTTTGCATTTTCACTACAGGGCTTAAAGCTAGACATTTAATTATGTTTATTTGGTTCACTGTTGTCCATGATGCGATATTGTGATTTTGAGGGCTATAGAAAGTATAGAGACATTCCTTAGAGATAGCATCATTACATTTGACACATATGTCTGATCTGATCCTAAAAATGTTGAATTACAGTACAAGTTTGCCAAAGTAAAGGAAATGATTGTGTTGCCCCAAAAAATCCAAAACAGTTGAGACAGAGTTTTTTTTAAGGATTTTTAATCTAAAAATGATTCTGAACTTTTGGACTGGGTTCGCAGTATATCAACCTATTGATCCGTGCTTTGATATTTATTTATTTTTTAATTTTGGTAAACATGTTTTCTAACTTAAAATAGATTAATTTAACACATTCTATTTGTCTTTACCATTTTTCTCTTTGACATCATTACTTGTAAATATTCTAGACTTCCTTATGTAACTTAGCTTGAATGACAGATCTGATATGGGCTCTGTGTAGGATACAGCCTCTGAATTGACAGAATTTTACCTCCTTTCTATTTTGGCTATTTATCAGTAGTCTATTCTGTGGAAGCCTTTTCTTTTGATACTAGGGCATTATGAGAATTATAAGTGGTACTTGGTAGTTAATAGATGCCTAGATGGTACCTAGATTGTGTGGGAGAAGTATGTATATTGATTTGAATGATTAAGAAATTAAGTTTATGTTAATTTCATTTATGTTGGCCTAAAATAATGATGTTATGTCAAGGGACTATCAGGTGATATTTCTTGCTTAAGCTCTGTGAGGAGAAGTTAATGAAGGATTTTTGTAGACTTCGTCTATCAGAATATGCTGTCCACAGGACTTATTTCATGGATCCTTGTAATAGACCTAATTTGTTGGCAGTAGAGGGCGTAAATTGAATTCGACAAAGTTTCATTACTGAATGAAAAAATTTTTTTAGACTTTGTTATCAGAATATTGCGGTCACAGGGCTTGTTTCATGGATTCATTGTATAGACCTAATTTGTTGACAGTAGAGAGGGGAAATTGAATTCGACAAAGATTCATCTTGAATAAGGAACATGGATGTTTTGCTATGGTTTGTGTTGTGGGATGACATGTAAAGGAATTTACTTAGGTTTTGAAATTTTAGGGAGAGATTGTGAAGAAAATCTGAGCTCAATGACTTCTTAATATTAGGAGTTATGAGATGGCACTCTCATGAACCATGGCATATAGAAAGACGTTTTGCGGTTAATAATCTATTCAGTTGGTTGCCCATGATGTAATAGTGAATTTAAGGGTATAGGGTATCAACCGACTTGATCTGTCTGACCTGAAAGGTTGAAATAGGCTTAAAAAGTTAAGTAGGGAGGCAAAAACAAGGTTAAATAGGTTAAAAAGTTGTAGTTTAGAAAATAAACTGGTTGAGTTGCATTCAAACATTCAAAACACTTGTATATCACCCTGTTTATGCTTTTGTGCTCTGAATATTTTTGTTTACAAATTTTTCTTAGAAAATATTTGTTTGAATTCCTCGGTATGTGTTTATATCCCTCTTCCTGCATTTGGCTTTTATTTTTTCAATTTTCTGTATTTTTTCTCTTTGTGAAGAGTTGTGAGGAGAAACCTGAGATAGGGATAGGAAAAAAAAAAAAAAAAAAAAAAAAAAAAAAACATAATCCCTATCTCAGAGTTTCTCCTCACTAACTCTTCACAAAGAGAAAAAATACAGAAAATTGAAAAAATAAAAGCCAAATGCAGGAAGAGGGATAAACACATACCGAGGAATTACAAACAATCTATTTTTCTAAGAAAACATTTGTAAACAAAAATATTCAGAGCACAAAAGCATAAACAGGGTGATATACAAGTGTTTTGAATGTTTGAATGCAACTCAACCAGTTTATTTTCTAAACTACAACTTTTTAACCTATTTAACCTTTTTTTTTTGCCTCCCTACTTAACTTTTTAAGCCTATTTCAACCTTTTCAGGTCAGACAGATCAAGTCGGTTGATACCCTATAGCCCTTAAATTCACTATTACATCATGGGCAACCAACTGAATAGATTATTTAACCGCCAAACGTCTTTCTATATGCCATGTTTCATGAGAGTGCCATCTCATACTCCTAATATTAAGAAGTCATTGAGCTCAGATTTTCTTCACAATCTCTCCCTCAAAATTTCAAAACCTAAGTAAATTCCTTTACATGTCATCCCAAACACAAACCATAGCAAAACAATCCATGCTTCCTTATTCAATGATGAATCTTTGTCGAATTCAATTTCCCCTCTCTACTGTCAACAAATTAGGTCTATTACAATGAATCCATGAAACAAGCCCTGTGACCGCAAATCTTCTGATAAACAAAGTCTAAAAAAATTTTTCATTCAGTAATGAAACTTTGTCGAATTCAATTTACGCCCTCTACTGCCAACAAATTAGGTCTATTACAATGGATCCATGAAATAAGTCCTGTGACAGCATATCTTCTGATAGACGAAGTCTACAAAAATCCTTCATTTAACTTCTCCTCACAGAGCTTAAGCAAGAAATATCACCTGATAGTCCTTGACATAACATCATTATTTTAGTGCCAACATAAATAGAAATTAACATAAAACTTAATTTCTTTAATCATTCAACTCAATATACCTACTTTCTTCCCACACAATCTAGGTACCATCTAGGCATCTATTAACTACCAAGTACCAACTTATAATTCTCATAATGCCCTAGTATCAAAAGAAAAGGCTTCCACAGAATAGACTACTGATAAATAGCCAAAATAGAAAGGAGGATAAAATTCTGTCAATTCAGAGGCTGTATCCTACACAGAGGCCCATATCAGATCTGCTCATTCACAAGCTAAGTTACATAAGGAAGTCTAGAATATTTTACAAGTAATGATGTCAAAGAGAAAAATGGTAAAGACAAATAGAATGTTTAATTAATCTATTTTAAGTTAGAAAACATGTTTAACCAAAATTTAAAAAATAAATAAATAATCAAAGCACGGATCAATAGGTTGATATACTGCGAACCCAGTCCAATAAGTTCAGAAATCATTTTTTAAGATTAAAAATCCTTAAAAAAAACTCTGTCTCAACTGTTTTGGATTTTTTGGGGCACACAATCATTTCCTTTACTTTGGCACAACATTGTAACTGTAATTCAACATTTTTAGGATCAGATCAGAAATATCGTGTCAAATGTAATGATGCTATCTCTAAGGCATGTCCTCTATACTTTCTATAGCCCTCAAAATCACAATATCGCATCATGGACAACCAAGTGAACCAACTTAATACATAATTAAATGTCTAGCTTTAAGCCCTGCTTAGTGAAAATGCAAACTTATACCCCATCAGAATAAGTCACCAAGCTCAAGTTTCCTTGATGCTCTCTCTCTTAAGAGTTTGAGACAACAAACTAGGGAGATTCCTTAGCATGTCCCCCATAAACAAAGCATAAAAGATCAATCCATGCTTTCTCTTTCAATGATCAGTCCTTTGTCAAACTCAATTTCACCCCTTCACTTTTATAAAATTAGGTCTATAATCTGTATTACTATAAATCCATGATACAAAATTCCTATGGCTGCAGAGCTCTTAATAATAAGAAAGTGTGAAAAATACTTCATTTTTAATCCCGTGACAATACTTGTGCAAGCAATATGACCCTAAGATTCCATTCAATATATCAATCCCTATATTATTAACAGCATCAATCAAAGTTAACAGAATACGTAGTAATTGATTTTTCTGATTGTCCAACTTGGTATACCTACTGTCTTCCCATGTTTTCTACAGATCATCTATCACCAAGTACCAACTTAAAGTTCTCAACTTTTCATAATTCCCTACTTTCAAAAGAGAAAGCTTTGATAGATAAGACAACCAATTACCATATGAGTATTTACAACGATAAGTACTGTGCTACAATTTCACAGGCTTATTCATCAGCTGGTTTTAAACTCTCCAGCTCACACAAACCCCCAAGCTTAATTTGCAAAACCAAAACTTATCATGCCTTGCTTAGCCACCTGTGGGCTGTGGCACAAATATATTTACCCCAGAACTTTAAAAGCAAATTTTCTCATATTGCCCTCGTAAGAAAAGAGAGAGTGATTCCTCTGTAATGCATCATGACCAGTGACTATATGCCAATGATAAGAAGTATAATTCATTTTTAAAGGCCTAACCATCCATGGTGTCACATATAACTTGTCTAAATATGACAGAAACACTAGAGAAATTTCATATACTAACCCCAAGGTCCCAAGTATTATCAAGTTTTAGAGATCAACTTAAGGATGCTCTATTGATAAGGCACTAAACTATACATCACTCACAAGACTTCCGGTCTTCCACCTAGCATTCTTATCAACAACAGTTGTAAGCTTATGTACATGCAATTGATGCATTGTGCTAGATAAACTCTAAAGTGTCAAATTTTCAATCTTCTAACATACTCACTCAACTTCCCCAATAATGATCTCACTCTCTACTTTTCTAGTACCAAAATTTCCAAAGAAGCATTACATGAACCTGACACAATAAAACTTCTTAATGCATAAAAAATAAGCAAATAGAATAAAGAACAAAGAAAAATTTGACATGCAGGGAAATTACACATTTTTCCCAGGCATTAACATCTCTTTCTATCAAAGTATCTAATAGTGTAAGGCAAAAATATTCTGAAAGACTGCCTAAGCAAAGCCTTTCCATTTGCTCACATTTTGACTGTTTTATGTAAGAAATCTAAATTTACAACTTCCTCTAGAATGGACAAAAACTACAAAGAGGTTGCACTAGCCATTTTGAAGAGGTTGCACTAGCCATTTTGATAACAAATAAAATTATATAGTATGCTCCACACATTTCTGCAAGTAAAAGCTTTTCAAAATTTCCAAGTGACCTTTAAGAAAAATAGCACAATTGACAGCTATTTGATATACACATTATTATCTCTAATAGAATCCTAAAAATGCATCAGACCAAGAGTAACATTGTTGGTAAATGGTAACACTAGGAAATGGACCAACACAATATTAAGACACAAGACTTGATCCATGAAGGATATTGAGCTACATAAAATGCAATAAGCATTCCAAGACAGTATAAAATGCTCCACAACACTTTTTTTGCCACTTTCACATAATCACATACACATTATATGCACTTCACATTTCAAACTACCAGGAATCGCATAGAACTGTGAATCTGTGATAGAACCACAAATCAATAAATGTTATGCACTATTTAATGCATGAGAGTCCAGATATGCAAATGCAAAAGGAACATTTCAGCATTACATATGCTTCTTTAACCAAAACATAAGAAAGAACAAAATAAGGTATCTTTATATCCTATTCCAAAGACAAAGTAATATAATGGACCCAAAAAAACAATTATATTAAATTCTATAAGCAGCAAATTAGATTTACAGAAGCTAAGACACATTAAGCCTACTTTGACAGGCAAAAGGCTGAACTTTTAATTGTTCTTCATTACCTTGATATGAAAAACACGTTACCTATTCAAAAGAACCAAAGAACAATGAAGGTATGCTAAGCTGTTGGCTAGATTGCTTACATATACTCTTGGGTGGTTGCAATGCCTGCTCCATTGGTAGAAACCTGTCATCCTCCACTTGAAGTTAGAACCCTCCAATGTTTGCAGATATCTATGCAACCAAACCAGAGCACCAAGAAGAGGAATTTCTGCCATGAAACCAACACCTTACAGCTGGCATCCACCTCTCCCGAGTTCCCAATAATCAGTATGGACAAAAAGCTATGAAAATGCTATTATCTGAACTGAACAACTAAGATCAGATTGTACAAAATACAAATAAATCCTATAATGAAGGATATGTGCCAGCATCCTAAACACTTGCGCTGTAGCCAACTGAAACGCCATCCATGAATTTTAATAGCCAGGATCCCTCCATCTTGGGCTTGACATGGGGAAAAGGCCAGAAGGTGACAAGGGGAAGACCATTCCAGGAGAAAGTGGTGGTTGCTGAGGACTTGGACCCAAAATCCCAGATTGACCCATGGGTGAAAAGGCAAAATTAGGACTGAGTGGTGGAGGGAACTGACTTCCAGGTGAAAGAAGAGGATACGGCGATCTCATTGTTGGAGACAGCATATTAAAGAAACTAGGTGAAGGCAACTGGAACTGGGAAGTTGGTGACGGCAAAAGGGCAGGTCCATTTGTTCCGGGTGAAGGCAATGGCGGAATGTTGGGGTTTGGAAGCAAACCCGAAGATGGCGGTGGTGCCTGGCCTTGCCCAAAACCTTGTGGATGCACAGGATGTTGGCCTTGCGGTTGACCTTGATGTTGACCTGAAAACTGTTGCTGCATTTGAGGTTGACCCTGATTATGCCCTCGAACTTGAGGTTGCATATGTGGCGGAACTTGACCCGGCCCTTGCATTTGCGGTTGACCTTGATTAGGCCCCCAAACTTGTGGTTGCATATGCGGTGGAGCTTGACCCTGCCCTTGAATTTGTGGTTGACCTTGATTATACCCTTGAACTTGTGGCTGAACATGAGGTGGACCTTGACCCTGCCCTTGCATTTGCTGCTGCTGATGCATATGATTCGGCCTCTGACCTCCATCACCAATACAACTTTGCAGTTGCTGCATATACGCCGATATAGGTGACAGTGCAGAGTTCCCCCAAGCACCCTCACCGGGAGCAAAAGGCTGCATCCCTCTAGGGGAAGGTTGACCAAACGGAGGAGGCGGTCTATTATTATAATTCCCATGAGGTGGACCCATAGGAGGCCCCTGCTGTGGGGGCTGCATTTGCAACTGCTGCGGAGCCGTAATCACATGAGGCATCGGAGGACGGTTAATAGGAGTCAAAGGGGGTGGTCTAATCCTTTGAAGCCGCATACTCGGGTGTTTCGGTGGGTTACTAGGCGGTCGAGGCAAAGGATCTTGCCTCGAAGGCGAACCAGTCAACTGCTGAACAATGCTCCTAAAATCACTCTT
This sequence comes from Suaeda aralocaspica, assembly GCA_016808085.1. NCBI lineage: Eukaryota > Viridiplantae > Streptophyta > Magnoliopsida > Caryophyllales > Amaranthaceae > Suaeda > Suaeda aralocaspica. The sequence goes on from PYUH01000036.1 coordinate 6,443,799, forward strand.
GCTAATGTTATACACTTGAGGCTGTGGTTGCTGCCTTGCAGCATTATTGCTATTAGCACTATTATTCACAAAATTAGGTTGGTGCAATGGAGATTTCCTTATATTCTTCCCAATCTTGTTCACACCTAAGTATTCATTCGACCGACTTTTCGATATGTTTGAATTATCCATTTATATACTTGTATAAGTATGTATAATAATAACTTCAACCTAAATTATCCAAACAATATCAATCCTTTCACATTCACATACAGTCAACTATTCCAAATTCCCCCAAACAATATAATTCCAAATCTCAATAAAAAAAAAACCCCACAAAAGAACTCAACCAAATAATACTAAAATAAATTCAAACATACTAAAAACTTGAGAATTAAAGCAAAATAAGCCATACCCTTTTCCTGCAATCACATGAATTCCAAACCCCAGATCTCTGAATTGAATTCTGAAAAATGGGTAACTGTCAAAATCAATAATAAACCCCAAAAAATTGCTGCTTTTTTAAGTGAAAAATTTTGAGGGTTTACTAAAATTAATGAATTGAATCCAAATAGAAGTAAAAGAAGACAACTTTAAGGTGTGTTAAATCTTTCCACTTTGTGGAAAAAACCAAAACCCTTAATATACTTTCTCCCTTAATTACTCCAAAAAAAAAAAATTAATGTTTGTCAAAGATAATAGCTTTTTCACACGATGAATGGAAAATGGGGATTTTTGGAAGAAAGATTGAAATGGAATAAAAAAAGAATAGAATATGGGATAAACTGAGAAATTTCTTAAAATAAAATAAAAAAAATGGAGAGAATTTTTAGTTTGAGAAGAGAGGAAAGTTGAATTAAGGGTAACGTACCCAATGAGAAGAGTAGAAGTGGGTCAATAACGAAATGAAAGTGATTGTCTTAGTAGTAGGATTTTTATTTATTTATTTATTTAACTGTTTAATTAATTATTTATTTATTTATTAGTATTATTGTTATTATTATTATTACAATTATTTGTATTTGTACTAGTAAGCCGCTAGCTAATTAGCTATCGAATGTAGCAATTACTTGTACATAAAAATGAGGTGTATCTAGTTCTTAAATGTTAGAAAGTTATTTGGTTTATATCATGCTATTTTGGAAAACTTTCATTTTTGTAATAATATTTCCTTTTTTTTTATTATTTCCCAAATTTTCTAAAATAGTATGTTATAAACAAACTATGTTTCTAACATTTAGAAACTAGAAATTTCCCCATAAAAATGCCCCTCCCCAAAAACAAAAACAAAAAGTTATGAGGAGGTAAATGAGAATACTCCTTCTGTTTATTTTTATTTGTTACATTTAATATGAAAGTAACCATGAAATATAAATATAGAGAGAACATAGAGAGTATGAAGAGAATGTCAATAATATTATTATTATTAATATAACATCATATACATAATATAAATATATACATATGGTTATAACATTCAAGCGGTACAATACTTTCAAATGGTACATTCAATAGACATATTGTTTGAGAACTTTTATGGATATAATGACGTCCACAATATTTTTATAACACTCCCCCTTGGACGTCAATTATATTATATTATCTAATGCCAATTAATTAAGTGTATGCGCTTGAATGTTGCCTCATTAAAAACCTTACCAGGAAAACGCTATGGGAAAAACCATGGTTAGGGAAACAGAGTACAACGCGCATTTACTCCCCCTCGTGTGTACATCATTAAAGATCTTTTAGACGACGCAATCCAATAGTATAAGTCAACTTCCTACATGCAGAAGTTGGAAGTGCTTTAGTAAACAGATATGTTAAGTTCTCGCTTGAACGAATCTTCAAGACATTAATTTCGCCATTCTTCTGAAGTTCATGTGTGAAAAAGAATTTTTGTAAAATGCGCTTTGTTCGATCACCTTTGATGTATCCTTCTCTAAGTTGTGCAATACATGCTGCGTTATCTTCATATAAAATTGTTGGAATATCTTTCCCGGATGTCAAACCACAATCTTCTCATATATGATGAATCATCGATCTCAGCCATACACATTCACGACTAGCTTCATGGATTGAATATCTCTGAATGGTTAGAAGAAGTAGCTGCAATAGTTTGTTTCATCAAACGCCAAGAAATAGCCACCACATGTGAATACATATCCAGTTTGTGACCGAGCATTATGAGGATCAGATAGATGTCCAGCATCTGCAAAACCAATTAAATCTTCTTTGGCTAGATTATGAAAAAATAAACCCATGTTTTTTGTACCTTGAAGATAACGAAGTATGTGTTTGGCTCCATTCCAATGCCTTCGGGTAGGGCATAAACTAAATCTTACCAATAAATTGACTGAAAAAGATATGTCAGGTTGAGTATGACTTGCAAGATACATTAATGTACCTATAGCACTTAAATATGGTACTTCAGGACCAAGAATTTCTTCATTAGTTTCCCGAGGGCAAAACGGGTCTTTATCCACTTCAAGTGACCTTACAACCATTGGGCTGTTCAATGAATGTGCTGTATCCATATAAAACCTTTGCAGCACTTTTTGTGTGTATATTGTTTGGTGTACAAGGATTTCATTGTCAAAGTATTCAATTTGTAACCCCAAACAAAATTTTGTTTTGCCAATATCTTTCATTTCAAATTCTTTCTTTAAATACTCCATTGTTACTGAAATCTCTTCAGGAGTTCCAATAAGGTTTAAATCTTGCTACATGGACTAATTGGATCATTCTTATAGCCTTCTTTCAATAAGTACTCACTTAAACGTTTATACCACATACGCCCAGATTGTTTCAACCTATAAAGAGATCTATTCAGTTTAATTGAAAATTGTTCTCGAGAACCTGAATCAGTTACTTTTGGTAAAACCTTCTAGGAGTTTCATATAAATTTCATTATCCAGTGGACCATATAGATAGGCAGTTACTACTTCCATCAATCGTAAGTCAAGTTTTTCTCTTATTGCCAAACTAATTAGGAATCTAAAAGTTGTTGTATCTACCACAGGAGAATATGGTTCTTCATAGTCAATACCTGGTCTTTGTGAGAATCCTTGTGCAACTAACCTTGCTTTATATTTAACAATTTCACCCTTTTCATTACGTTTTCGCATAAAGACCCACTTATATCTCACTGGTTTTACACCTTCAGGTGTACGAACTACAAGTCCAAATACTTGTCTTTTTTCAAGAGATTTTAATTCTGCGCGCTGTAATTACTTCTTTCCATTTTGGCCAATCATCTCTTTGTCTACATTCATCAATGGACTTTGGTTCATGATCCTCATTTTTATCATCATTATTGTCCATAATTTCTAATGCTACACTGCATGCAAAAACATCATCGACGTCGATTTGAGTTCGGTTCCAAGTAATTCCTGACATGACATGATTTGTTGAAATTTCTTCATTATCAGGTACCTTTTCTTCCTCTATCATGTACGAATTTTCTTCTTGAGATTTTTCAAAATCAAGTACTTCCTCGATTTGATCATCATTTATCTTTACTCCTTGTCTTTTTCGAGGAATTTTATCTTTGGAACCTATTGGTCTTCCACGCTTCTGGCATGCTTTAGTTTCACTAGCGATTTCATTTCATCCTTCTAGGACATCAATTTTAATTGGAGCATTTACAGCTCGAATATGTAACTTAGTCACTCTTTTTGGATCAGTAAAAGCGTCTGACAATCGGTTTGCTAAGCTTTGTAAATGAATTATCTTTTGAACTTCTTGTTCACATTCATTTGTACGAGGATCAAAATGAGATAACCGTGATTCATTCCAACTAATTTCTTGGTCCAACTATTTCTTTTCTCCCCCTAAACTCGGGAAAATTGACTCATTAAAATGACAATCAGCAAAACGTGCAGTGAACAAATCTCCTGTGGTTGGTTCAAGATATTTAATAATTGATGGGGATTCGAAACCAACATATATTCCTAGTCTCCTTTGAGGACCCATCTTGGAGCGTTGTGGTGGAGCTATTGGAACATAAACTGCACATCCAAATATTCTTAGATGGGAGATATTTGGTTCCTTACCATAAACCAATTGAGATGGGGAGAATTTATGATAACTTGTTGGTCTGATGCGAATTAATGATGCAGCATGTAATATAGCATGCCCCAAGCTGAAATTGGAAGGTTGGACTTCATAAGTAATGGTCTAGCAATCAATTGTAGACGTTTGATTAATGATTCTGCTAGACTGTTTTGTGTATGAACATGTGCTACTGGATGCTCAACATTTATCCCTATGGACATACAATAATTATTGAAATTTTGAGATGTGAATTCACCAGCATTATCAAGACGAGTAGTCTTTATAGGAGTATCGGGAAAATGTGCTCGTAATTTGATTAGTTGAGCAAGCAATCTCGCAAATGCCATGTTACGAGTTAATAACAAAGATACATGTAAACATCTAGTCGATGCATCGGTTAAAACCATAAAATATCTAAATGGTCCACACGGTGGATGAATTGGTCCACATATATCCCCTTGGATACGTTCCAAGAAGTTAATAGATTCAAAATTTAACTTAGCTGGTGAAGGTCGAATTATTAGTTTGCCTTTTGAGCAAGCAACACAAAAATTATTTGAAAGAATATGTCGGCCTTTATAAATTGACGTCCACATGAATTTTCAATAATCTTTCGCATCATAATCGAACCGGGATGACCTAACCGATCGTGCCAAACAATAAAATCATTAGTAAACTTCTGGTTTACTAAATTATGATTTTCAATTGAATTTATTGTTGTGTAGTACAAACCAGTTGAGAAAGCAGGTAATTTCTCTAAAATATGCTTAATACCTTGAGTTATTCTAATAATTTGAAGGAACTCATCATTTCCTTCACTCAATGTCTCAATGTGATAGCCATTATAGCGAATATCTTTAAAACTTAGCAAATTCCTTTGAGACATGGGAGAGTACAAAGCATCAACAATATCGAATTTTGTTCCCGAAGGTAACATTATATGTGCTCTTCCAGAGCCTTCTATAATATTTGTACTACCAGAAATAATACTCACACTAATATTCTTCATATTTAGCTGAGTAAAATATTTATTATTTTTTAGTATTGTGTGAGTAGTTGCACTATCTGCAAGGCATAATTCTTCACCATTATGTGCTACATAAACTTGAGGGGGATTCATATTCTTCAAGAAAATATAATATTGTGTCACTATATATATATAACATAAATTAAAATAAGATTTTAAATCATGAAATAAGTGCATAACATTAACACTAAGTATTTAAAGAGTAAATTAAAACATATTATAATCATAAGTTTCACAACATTTGCTTTTTCACATAAATCTTAACAGCTATAATTTAAAAGTTTTCTGGTTATAAGAATTATACTCAATCTACGACTTAAGGTTCGATTGGTAGGGAGTAAAACATTCCTCACCGAAAAGTATTTTTCCATTATTTGGTTTGGAGTAACATATTAAAATGTAAACCCTGTGATAAAATACTATGTTACATTATATTAAAACATTTTCCCCCATAATTGGGAGGAAAAGATTTTCCATCATATTCAGAAGGAAACATTTTCCCTCATAATTAAAATAATGGATTTTCCGTTCAATCAAATAATGGAAAATGCTTAAAATGTAAAGTTGTTTTGCATGCAACCAAACAAGGAAAATTCTTCAAATGAGTTTTCCAATGTAAAAGGTTTTTTCATTAAAAATTATTTTCATCCAAAAATATTTTACACCATACCAAACGAACCCTTAATGTAAACTTGAGTAAAATAAAGTGTACATATCCGTTATTTGATTACGAACAGCTGAGGTTTTTTGGGAATTTTTTCCCTTCAACAGAAACTATGAATATGTCATTTAAGAATTTGGAAACACTTTTGTGTACATAACAGATCGATAGGGATTAAAATGAAAACGAAGTAGATCCTATAAAAGATGAAGGACAACATCAATAAATTTTTGTAAGGGATAAAAGATAGGTGACTAGTGAAATAAAATAAGTGTATTTTTATTTTGGATTTTTTCTAAGCTATGTCTCCGTAAATTTTGGTTTTTTAAGGTGTGCCCTAAACTTTTTTTTCTAACTTGTGCCCCTGAACTAATCTTTTTTAATTAGCGGTGACCTCTCCGTTAACTCTTTGTTAATATGTTGTTAAATACTTGATTTTTCTTATTTTATTTTGCAATAAAAAATATCCATTACAATGGAGGGTAATATTCTCACCAAAAGTTATGTTCAGCTTCTTCACTTTGCATATTTCCATCCCCTTCATTTGCATCTCTCAAATTCATTTGCATTCATAACTTTTATTTTTATTGTCATTCTTGATACACAAGCATGTAGAGAAACAAAATCATTAGGAATTAAATGTGCACTAAGCAAACACTTCCTTTCTCAGTTATCAGTTTCCTTCCAAACATCAACCAAAAGATCTAAAACTAAATTGTAAACAAATGAAAACCCCAAATGCTTAATTTTTCATAAATTAAGAACCATAAAACATCATTTTACACAATTATCATCTCAAAACAGTCAATTAACGCTCAAAAACCTAAATTTTCCTTAATTTTACACATATAGTTGATTTAAAAGAATGATATACATGTTTTATATAGTGTTTTCTCCTTGGGGTTCGGTTGATTCCATGCTTAATAAATGAGTTTATAGCTTCTTTTCGGTTTAAATAGTGCTCGTTGGTGATATTTTGTGATATGGATGAGTTTTAGGCGGTTTTAGTTGGCTTTTAGAGCTTTTTATGTTAATTTTATATCCAACCGTTGTTACGCACTATTTTCAGTTCGATTTACGTGTTAAGGTGCGTGAATTTGGAGTTATAAGGTCAACGAAGGCTTAATAAAGTCAATTTGGACTTGCATTGGGAAGCGTGCCAAGGAACGATAAGCTACGAACATTATCTAAAAGGAATCAAGCAACGAAATTAAAAGATCGTCAATAAGTCACTCTAGAAGATCCATGCGCCTGTGGCCCTCAAAATACCTTTATTCTATGTGGCTGCAGAATCCGACAAATTCTTCCCACATAGCTCCAGAGGTGCCTTGTGGGCGCAACGAAGAAGACGGAGATGTTCCCAGCGGGCGCAGCTTCCGTGTTTGTGGACTTTTCGCTGGAGTTTCGTGTTTTCACGCGGGATTATTTTATCCCAAGCCCATTGGTAATATAAATAGGGGCACGATCTTCTAGGTTCGTAGACACTTCTTTTCATTATATATTTCCTAGTTTTAGAGCACTAACTAGAATTTTGGCCCGGACAATCACCCGGGTCGGCTACAATTATCAATTCAAATATGCTTTTATTTATTTTTCATAATGTGCTTTTTATTAAGTGCGAAATTAGATTGCATGGATTGTTATTAAGTTACTAATTAAAAAAGCATAATACTTTTAGAAGACTTGGGTAAAAATTACAATGTCATAGTTTTGGTGCAAGTGAATAAACGATACAAATCAAAAGTTCATACCATATGATTACAAGACTTTATTATCCATTACTTTGAATAATCAAACATCAAATTTATTATGGATTGGTGGTTAAACTTTCACATTTTTTTTCAAATGTCATGAGTTCGATTCTTAATAGCTACACATGGTTTGTATTTTAATTTGTGTTTTGTAAAGCGTGACATGTGTCACATTCATTGGCGAGCGCTATATGGCGTAGTTTCGTTGACAGCGACGCCTTTTAATATATTATATAGATTATTTTCTAATTAATTATCTCTCTAGATCAGATTAATTTGTTACACCTTCAATCATTCAATCAATCCAAGTTTATTTCCTTTATTTTGGTAATTTCTTTCTCTTTTCACTTTGGTTTGATTAGTTTGGTTTTATTTGTTAGTTTTGATATTTGTTTTGTTCATGTTAATTAGTTTAGGTTCTTAATTAGTTCTTATTTAGTTTATGTTAATTAGATTACTTGCTATTGTTTAATTTTGTTTATGATTATGAATTCCTTTGTGATTGTTGTTTTGTTTTTCAATATTATGGGTGAGTAATTTAGTTTATAGGGATAGGAGATCCATGTACATGTTAATGAATTAGTCTAGTATTAATCGATTAGTTCCTAATTAGTAATTAGATTCTTATCATTGATTTCTATTAATTACAATTAAGTTGTGGCCAGATTAAGTTTTAAGTTTGGTAATTGTTGAAATCGAGGCCGAGAGGTAAAATTACCACAATAAAACCACTCAATAATAAGCAAAACGAGTTTATGCGAGGGTTACGTGCAATTTATCTGCCCGTTACCTATGAGGGGTAACTTTTAACAATTTTTCCACTAGTGGGAGTTTTGAGAGAGTCTAAATTCAAGAAAATTAGTGTGCCCTAGTTTAATGAACTTTAGTGAATTAGTTGGTTTTTTTTCATGAGTTTGTTAATTGTTCATGGTAAACTTATTGCCCTAGTTTTTATTATGTGAGTCTAAATTAGTGTTTTCAATTATTTCCGTAGTTTTTAATCAATTAGACAAGAAAAATCAACCAAGGCCCTTATACAGTTCTATACTTTTTAGAGCTAATAGAATTTAATAGTTTCCCTGAGGATTTAATCTTTTATTCCTTACATATATTAGTTGGTATTGTTTGGTATGTTTTTTTAGAGGTGTACGAATAGCCTGCATCAAAGTATTAACCCAAAACTGATTTCATTTTCCATAGGAAAAATATCAAATTTGATAAATAAATTACATGCCAACAATAATAATTGTGTGCAATTGAAGTAGGAGAGAATTGAACAAATGAATTCTTGAAATTAAGACCAAATTTAGAGTTTTGGGTTGAATAATTGAAGCATGGGCACAAAAAATTGAAGCACGGATAACTAAAAGTTTGAAGATGAATAATTGAAGAACAAATAGGTAGAAGGTTAGGGATGAAGCAAAATATTGAATGTTGCTCTTGTAATTGGATGGTCTTGGCTATGGAGATTGACACAGTCGAGGAAGAAGAAGGATGAGGAAAGAAATGGGGATGAGCAGCTTATTAGTTGGGTGAGTAGTAGAAGGAACTCCCTCCCCCCCAGCCCCCTCCTCCTTTTGTTTGTTTAAAAAAATTGTCAGTTACCACCTTTCTAAAACTTTTTTTGTCAGTTACCACCTTTTAAAAAAACTTTTGTCAATTACCACCTTTTAAAACCTTTTTTTTTGTTAATTAAGACCTCCGACGACTTTTTTCGGTTTGACTGCCAGACTACGGGGTTGACTCAATTAAAAAAAGTGTTGTAAGTAATTTTTTTGATACTTACACGCCATCCTACTCTCCTATTACTCATTCAAAATTTATTCAAAATCACTCACTCAACCTACCACTTTTTCCACCTTTTCAAAAAAATTTACATTGTACCAACACAAGAGAAATACCAATTGGGAATCAAAGACAATTAATTGAGCTTCAATCAATTGTGTCAGTATAAAGGGTAGGTAAATTTTCCAGTCTCGTCTCCGGCGCCGGCGGTGGAAGCTTTGACTTTTTTTTAGGCCGGTTTCAGTCCAATCCGAACTTTCATTATTTTCAGTTGCTTTTCTTCCTCTGCCGACATTTTTTGATTTCCTGAAGCTGATTTTGAGTTTTTTGTAAATGCTTCAACAATGGCGACTGGGAAACAGAAGAAGAAGATTAGTTACACAATCTGTCAAAAAGCGAGGCAAGTATTCATCCATTAACTTCCGTTTTTTGAAGTTTCCATATTTGTTTGAATTTGTTTGATTATTTCACAATTAAGCCCCAATTTTGAATCTAATTGATTTTTGTGTTTTTGTTTTTTGTTGTGAATATATTGATTGAATGTATGTCAAAATTTGTAGGGTATTATTAATACATGTGTACCCTAATTTGGAGAAGAAGAGTTTGAAGATGGTTTATTTTAGATTTTAGGGTTAGATTTATAAGATGGAGTAAAAATAGTAAATTAGAAATTGGAGGGAAAAAGGGGGGGAAATTTAGGAGGGAAGTAAACAGGGGTGCACATAGGAAGTCAACCCCGTAGTCCGGCAGTCAAACCGGAAAAGGTCACCGGAGGCCCGGAGGTCTTAATTAAAAAAAAAGTTTTAAAAGGTGATGATTGACAAAAAAAAATTTAAAAGGTAGTAACTGACAAAAAAAAGTTTTAAAAAGATGGTAACTGACAATTTTTCCAAAAAATAAATAATAGCTGATCGTTAACGTCAATTAAAAATAATTAATAAAAAAGTTACTACTAATTAAAAATGACTAGCTCAGGGGCACATATGAGAAAAAAAAAAAAAAAAAAAAAAAAAAAAAAACCTTACTCATATGTGCCCCTGAGCTAGTCATTTTTTAATTATAGTAACTTTTTTTAATTATTTTTAATTGACGTTAACGATCAGCTATTATTTATTTTTGGAAAATATTGTCAGTTCCATCTCTTTTAAAACTTTTTTTGTCAGTTAACTACCTTTTAAATTTTTTTTGTCAAACACACCTTTTAAAATCTTTTTTTTAATTAAGACCTCCGGGCCTCCGGTGACCTTTCTTCCGGTTGACTGCCGGACTACGGGGTTTGACTTCCTATTTGCACCCTGTTTACTTCCTCCTAAATTTCCCCCTTTTTCCCTCCAATTTCTAATTTACTATTACTCCATCTTATAAATCTAACCCTAAAATCTAAAATAAACCATCTCAAACTCTTCTTCTCCAAATTAGGGTACACATGTATTAATAATACCCAACAAATTTTGACATACATTCAAATCAATATATTCACAACAAAAAACAAAAACACAAAAAATCAATATACAAAAATTGGGGCTTAATTGTGAAATAATCAAACAATTCAAACAAATATGAAACTCTAAAAAACGGAAGTTAATGGATGATACTTGCCTCGCTTTTTAGCAGATTGTGTAATAATCTTCTTCTTCTGTTTCCCAGTCGCCATTGTTGAAGCATTTCAAAAAACTCAAATCACTTCAGGAATCAAAAAATTGGTCGGCGAGGAGAAAAGCAACTGAAAATAATGAAAGTTCGGATTGGACTGAAACCGGCCTAAAAAAAAGTCAAAGCTTCCACCGCCGGCGCCGGAGACGAGACTGGAAAATTTCCTACCCTATACTACACAATTGTATTGAGCTCAATTAATTGTCTTTGATTCCAATTGGTATTTCTCTTGTGTGGTCAATGTAAAATTTTTTGAAAATAGTGGGAAAAAGTGGTAGGTTGAGTGGAGTGTTTTGAATAAATTTTTAATGGAGTAATAGGAGAGTAGGATGGCGTTTAAGTATCAAAAAAAATTACTTACAACACTTTTTTTAATTGAGTCAACCCCGTAGTCTGGCAGTCAACCGAAAAAAGTCGTCGAGGTCTTAATTAACAAAAAAAAGTGTTTAAAAGGTGGTAATTGACAAAAGTTTTTTTAAAAGGTGGTAACTGACAAAAAAGTTTGTAGAAAGGTGGTAACTGACAATGTTTTAAACAAACAAAAGGAGGAGGGGGCTGGGGGGAGGGAGTTCCTTCTACACTCACCCAACTATAAGCTGTCATCCCATTTCTCATTTCCTCATCCTTTCTTCCGCTCGACTGTGTCAACTCCAATGCCAAGACCACCATTACAAGAGCAACATTCATATTTTTGCTTCACCCAAACCTCTATTTGTTCTCAATCATTCACTCCTCAACTTTTAGTACGTCATGTGCTCAATGTGCCCATGCTCATTCACCCAAAACTCTAAATTGGTCTATAATCAGATTGTTCAACTCTCCCTACTTCAATTGGCCACAATTATTATTGTTGCAGTAATTATTTATCAAATTTGATATTTTTCCTATGGAAAATGAAATCAGTTTTGGGTTAATACTTTGATGCAGGCTATTCGTACACCTCTAAAAAAACATACCAAACAATACCAACTAATATAATGGAGAATAAAAGATTAAATCCTCAGGAAAACTATAAATTCTATTAGCGGGCTTTAACGTAAGTAAGTGATTCTTCACATTGGCTTCACTTGTTAATTTCCAGTTGTTGTTTATTTAGTATCGATGAGCATATAACCATTAAATTTTATATAGAT
>PYUH01000036.1:6458891-6469780 GCA_016808085.1 Suaeda aralocaspica
AAAAAAAAAAAAAAAAAAAAATTAACATAACCATTAGAAATCAAATTGTCGGCTTATAAACGCTTGTGGAAATAATAAATAATTTCAAATCAAGCAAATTATATTATTCAAATTAAATGTATCCCGAAAAGGGAATTTCAACCATTAAATTTCATCATCACAATTATAACAATGCCAAAAATAAAATCTAATAAGTCAAGCCATATTCCATACCAACATTTAGTCATGATATACAAAAATTCAAATAACTCACTGAATTTAATTATTTTTTAACACTAACTTCTCATTCATTACAATAATGCACAAAATAGGATTTAATTATCCCAAATTTTTAACTAAACTTCAAGAAGATCATGAAGTTCAACTAAAGCAGTAGGATTTAATCCACATATTGTTTTCCCATCACATAACTCATAAAAAAAAATTATTCTAGATACAAATTATTAGCGAAAAAATTCATTATATGACTAGATTACAATTTGAAACATATAAACTCAATTTAACATGAATTAAATCACGAAAATACAAAAATATAAGCATAAAACAGTATAGGTGCATCATTTATACATTCATGATAGTTTTGAATCACAAAACAAGCTTATTTACTAATCGTCACAAACTGTCCAATCTGTCAGTGTTATTGTATACACTTTACAGGGGTCTACAGAACTCATTATGAAGAATCAGGTCACGAATGTTTGACACAATAAACTTCAAGATGTTGTAAGACCAATGAAAAAAGAATCGCTCAAAAATAAGCAATAGAACAGTCACAATAGCCAAAACAAAACTGATATGCAGATTTCAGCGAAATTTGTCCACCAAGCGAAGAAAAATACGAAATAAACATGAAAACATTTTTAAAAATCCTATAAATTTCCGGATCATAAGTAGACATATGAATGAAAGAATTCATGAAAAAAAAGTTATAAAGAAAAACAATTTTAAGTAGGGAAAAATAGATCAAACTTTCAAACTAGAAACAATCTACCGTTTTTTGTATTGCACCTAATGTTTTATAAAACAATATTTTATTATCTTTTATTTTAAAAATGTTGATTTTTAATGAAAGATATTATAGAAAATTCATATCTCACTAAAGTATTGGTTAATCATTTAAGCCTCTAACTACTGGTATCCATAATAGCAATATCTCACCATAACTTAAAATTTTTCAATTTCATTCTATCACTAACATTCAAATTTATTTCTCTCTCTTTAGTTTTTCCTCCTTCTTCATTCTCTTAGCATACAACAAACTTTTCTTTCTCTCTCTTTCTAACCTACAATTTTCTGTTACTTGAATAACACCATGTTCTTTTGGATTGAAACGGAGTTGAGCTAAACTGAACTAAATTGAATTGAGCCGAACTGAACTGAAAGGAGCTGAATTAAACTGAACTGAATTGAAATGAGATGAACTGAACTGAGCTGAACTAAACGAAAGTGGACTGAAATGAAGTAGTAATTATAATGGAGATGAGCTACTCTGAGTTGAACTGGAGTGGACTGAACTGAATAGAGCTGAACTGAACTGAAATGCCAAAAACTTAAGTTTACAAGAATAGGGCCTAAATTAACTATTGATGTTTTGGGAATTTTGTCATGATATTGATGATACAAGATGATCAAGAAATGAATTGAAGTTGAATTTTCAAGATTTTTGATGAATAGTTAAATCTAGAGGTTGAAAATGTATTCAAAGGTTAGTTTGACTAAAATTGTGTAATTATAACATATTTTATAAGAGTCTATTTGTTTTAGTAATTATATGTTCTATAAATTTCTTTTTTTTTTAATGTATGTTTTATAAGGCATTATTATTGTTCTTTGATAATTATTGTTTGTTCAATACTTGTATGGTATAATACTCCTTGTACTATAATATATAAAAGAATGTTCAATAATAATTACTACTTGTTTTCTTATCTATAATAATATTATTTTATAATATATGAGGTAATATAACACATTTTATAACTATTACTAAATGTTTTTCTAATGATTACCATAAATTATTATGTTAATACATGTTAAGATATTCTATATATGATATATAATTGCACATGTTATACATCTTTGATTTATTATTTTATAAGACAATGCTCCTTCTATATTTAATAATTACATATTGTTTCTTTTTTTATTTTCCACTTTAGTTGTATGTTCTATGATTTTTATCTCTTATTTTATTAATAAGATCATAATTATTTCTGCTTTTACTATATTGTTCTATTAAAAATAACTTTATGTTTTGATACTACATGCTTTATAATAACCGTTGCATATATTATAATATTTACTATATAAACTATATGTTTTACTCATTATGTATATATAAAATTTAAATATGCTAGAAAATGTAACAATTTCTCATCCAAAATTTCAAATTCTGTCTTTAAATCTTAGTTTTAGATTTTTTATTTTGATGTATATATGTTATCACTTAAAATTTAAAAAAAAAATTGCATTTGTAAGTTTTATTCTGTGAAATTGATTTATTGTTTTATAAAAATAAATTGTTGTTTCATTTTGAAAAAAAAAAATAAAAAAAACGGAAGTATATCTCAAGATACACCTGAGCCCCCAGGTCCACAATGAAAAGAAACTCTCAATTTCAAAATTAGGTAGTTGATAACATTTGCAAAGAGGAAGACATCTTAGGAAGAACACCAAATATTTTCAATTGCTTCAAAATTTCGACCTGCAAAAGGTGAGTAAGCTAAACCTCCTATCATTTTCCTTAAAGCAAATTTTTTTTTTTACTTTATACTATTAATTTTTTAATTCATAACTCTCAAACATAGTAATAATTTCATTATTTTTCTTCATTGTTTACTCAGTTGCAAATAATTCTAGAAATCCCAAATTCAAATTTCAATATTTCCCAGTTTCCATTTTTGGTTGTTATTGTTTAAATTGTATGTTATGAGAAAGATGTCATTTTTATTACTATAGGAATTATTTTAATTAGATCAGATTCTAAAGTTGGGTTTTTGCATCAAAAGCTGTTAAATTTATTTGGTTTTGCTTTGTTTTTTTTTTCTTAGGATAATCATTTGAAGCTGGAGTTTTGATTAATTTTTTGGGGGGGGGGCATAGAAGGAAGTTGAAAGGTTTTTCTGGGATTTGATTAAAATTCCCAAATTTAATTTTAATGAATTTGTAGTGTAATGCAATGTGGCTATTGTTGATTAGCTTTTCTGCATTTGGGTTCTTGATTGTTTGTTGAATTGTTGTTGATGAGAGGAGTAGTTGCTTTGCGCCGGCGTGTTGATCGGTTTGATTTGGGAACTAATGCACCAATTCTAATATAAAATCCAACAAATGAATCTAAGAATGAGCTGCTTTGGTAGATTTTTCATTGTTAGCACACTATTAGAAAGTATAGAAGAAAAGAAAAGCATTGATATGCTTGTCGATTTACTTTTGGGTGAGTAGATTACAATATTGTTTTAAGTAATTGCTATCATTTCTAGGTTTGGTATTGGTGATGTATTTTGATAGTTTGAATAGTTTCTTTAATGGAAGATTTGGAGTGCTTAGATTCCACTAAGTGCTATCACTTTTACGGTGTGTCGAGAGTAGGTGCAAATTGATAGGAGTTTTCAGTTGTCATTAAAAGCGATATTTCGGTTGTGGTTGGTTTTGTTTCAATTTTTCTATCCTACCAAAGTAATGGTGCTAGATAGAGATGTCGTTTTTGCTTTATGTTTATTCCAATGGAATCGAGTATCAAGGTTTAAGACTTTTAAATCATGTGTGGGTTTGAAGATGAACTGATGAAGTATTTAGTATTTTGTATTTTTGGGAGCTTAATTTTTTTCCGTTTGTATCCAATTTCTATGTCAGTCTGTCAGACAATTAGCAGATTTTTAATGTTGCTCTTAGGTTTTATAAAAATTTCAGGCAGCCTACAAAAATAGGAATTCTCTTGTTCTTTTTGTTTGGAGAGGGAAGGATTCTTGAAAGAGGGGAGGGAAAGGTCAGATTGAGTTAAGATCAAAATATGAACAGTGGATGGGGAATGTATTAGGTATTCACTATGCATGAAGTCATTAGGAGCACTTTTTATGCAAAGAAAAATAGTTGAATGCAAGACACTGTCTTTGTCCTTTCTTATCGGCTATTTTAGATAAATGTCCTGCGCCAGTCCGTATTGGTGGTAGGTCTGTTGATCTGATAGGGCATGAATACGGAAGTAATCATAGGTGATAATAATCGGTTCATTTTTCCCTTCCTCAATTAAGTCCTACACAAAATTGAGGAGTTCATATATGAGATTCTTTATTTAAGTTTATAAATCCTAGCTGACTTAATGTCAAGTTGCCAAGAACTCTTGTGTTCTCTGAAGTTTGAGCCTTACCAGCAGACTAGTCCTTAGTGCCATAGAGGAGGGTTTCCGTTGAGCAATCGCTAAAGGGGGGTTTAGTAGGGAAATTGTTGCTGGCTGAAGTGGAATGAAGCATTAATGTCAAGAAGTAAATGGACTGGTTTTATCTACAAAGGGCACTGGATTTAGCTTTGAAAGATCATCTGGAGATTTCTCTATTCCCGTAATGTTGCATCTTTATAGGCAACACATCACATGTTCTAGGCTGGGTTTTATTGTAGGTGGACTGGAGGAGAGTTGTTGTCTTTTTCTTTTATTTATTTTTATTTTTTTTACTTTTTATCTAATGATTAAGAACATACACAACTTTTTAGAAATAGCATCTTTCTCATGGACCTGAAGCACATGTATTCATAGAAGTTAGAATTAGGTAAAAAGGAGTATAGTCTTCAGGAAAACATATCCCTAGAAATAGTAGAACGATGAACTGTATATTGACTAGTAAGTTTACCAGATATCGAGATACAGAACTATATTTTAGGAATTGGAGAGGGATGTGACCTTTGAAATTAAGAATATATTGTGCTCATGAACACACATTCTTGAGAGCTGAACCAAGTTCTTCATTACCTGAAATATATATTATACCTTCCGAGTTAATGTATGTTAAAACGTTGGGATTCTCAAATTTATCTATGGAGTAGCCAAGATGTTCGAAGATGAGGATTTTAGGTTGAATGAAGATTCCAGCCAAGTTCATTGACTCAATCCCTTTCCCAGTAAATAATCGATTCAAGTTGTGAATATGGGCTGTCAATGGTCCATAGTCTATTCAGTCCTCTCAAGACATCTATCTCATTTTTTTCTTTTGCATTGGCAAGCATGTAAATTAGGAACACCTGAATTTGAGGTGTTGGCACTTGGCAGGAATAGTTTACTTTTAGTCACAGACAACTTGGAGTTAGATGCTAGTTCCTTTTTTTTTTCTTTTCTTTTTCTTCTTCTTTTTAAGCTTTTAAAGTTGGAGGTTGTTATTAGGATTGGTGGTCACTGTTTCTAGTGTGTAGTGACTAACCGAATATTTAAGCTCAAATGAAGTCATATACTTGGCAAGATTCTGCCTTTTGTGTGATCTTGAAAGCTCTTTGTTGATTATGCGGGTATAGTAAAGGGAGTTGGCGTGGAAGAAGAAAAGAAGCAAATGGACTACTTGTTCTTCATAGATCCTTGTTTGCATATTTCAACCCCAATTTGCAGCTACAGCTATATTAGGGTGTTGCAGCCGTCCAATGTAAATAATGGATTCAATATCACAAGCCAATATAGCATCCTTATGATTCTCTCATGTAGTCATGTGTAATTTCCATTTAGAAATGTTCGATTTGGGGAGTACTCACTCTTCGTTAATCTTTGTTCACATTTTTCAGCCCCTATTTACAGAATTACAGCGTCAGCTATAACAGAGCCTTATGGTTGAAAGAATGGTCATAGTAGCATAAACGAATATGGCATCCCTATGAGTTGATACTCTCTGATGTAAAATTTCCTTTTAGAAATGTTCCATTTGAGAAGTCTCAAGTCTTGATTTCCTTGGACAAATTGCTTACAAAACAACACAATACTTTTCTCGAGGCTCTTTCATATTCTCTTTTTATTTCTTTGTTTTCTCTAATGCAAGAACAAAAACAGCACATTTTTTGACTTTTTTTTTCTTTTTCTTTTTTGCTGATTTTGGAAGATTGCTTTTTAGGGCTTCAAAGAGAATGATTTAGGATTCCAGAAGTAAGCTTTTAGGGTCATACCTGAAACAGAATCCACAAAGCAATAAGAACAAATAAAAGGTAGACCTCAGTTAGTTTAAAAATGCTAGACAAACACAATACAGTAAGCTGCATTGCCTGCATATCACTAGCAGGATTTACTAGTGTTGGAGTTTAGTTAGTTATCGGGTTATTATCTTGTAGCTAACACATATAATTAGTTACTAGGTTGTTATCTCTCATGTTCTCTCTCTTATGATAACTTCAAGTAAACTCTTCAATGGCCTCCCTCCTACTCCTCCGTGACTTCCTTCCTCAATAAATCTACATGTCCATCAAAATAATATTATTGCGGAGGATTTCATATTTATCTATTATAGACCTGAAAGTCTACTAGCCTGAGAAACTTTTCATATCTTTATGAGACTTTTTGTCAGTCCTCCTTCCTGAAATGTGGACTGAGATAGTTGCATGTTGGTTCTCAATTATAGATGTCAGTTCTTGATAGTATCTGTCATCTGGTATTTATCATCAAATTCAAGCAGTTTGCTGCTGCATAGGTCCAATTACTGAAAAACTTTTTATCCTTGGACTTTTTATATCCTTTAAATTCTCCACATTATAAAATATAGACTGAGTAATTACTCCTAGATATTACACTCTTAAAATGAAGTGATGTGTTCTAGGGATTGGAACTGTTTGATCTACTCTTGTATTCATGGTTGAGGATGAAAGGATGGCTTTATGTCAATCATAGGAAAGTTGAACAGGGAAATTAGAGTCTGATAATAACAGTGTTCATCGTGCAATTAGCCTCTTAAAAATTCACTTATCAGGAACTGAGGTTGCAGGCACACAAATACGCAATCCAAGATATTAGTTACACAATGGAGTTGTGGATCTCAGTCACCTATTAATCAGTCTCAACAAGTGCTACATGTGAATATACCGAGGTTGGAGGCTGATACAGGACGAGTTACTAAACACGAGATAGTAGAGACACAATGGAGCCTTCTGGTCTAAGCAATGGTAGCCAAACCCTCAAGGATGTTATGTATCGTCGGCTGAAAAACAGAGAACGACAGCGTAGATACAGGCAACGAAAGCGTGTCCGAACTGATACCAGCAATGCTCATGTCACTAAACAGTCTTCACAGATGCAGATTGTATCACTGCCTACAAATGGGACTGTGGAACATTTTGTAACACGTGTTTATTGCAAACGAGATTGGAAAAAGGATGCAAGAAGGGTCCATACAATGAACACTGAAGCCAAATCCAGTGGTCTGTCGTGTAGTGAACAGTCTTTAGCTAGTGAAAATCACTTGCCATGTGTTTCTTTAACATGGGAAGAAGAACAAACTTCCAGAAATGAAGCTCCTGGAAACTATCCTGGCCCAAATGATAGTGAGAAAGTGAGAGTTAAACACAGGAGAAGAGACTGGAAAGCAGAGGCTAGAAATAAGAAATAGGTAGATCTCTCTTTTGCAAACATTGACCCTATGACAACAAGTATATTTGCCCTTTTTCCTTATTAATTAACAATCATCTTCCAAATGGTTACACATTCAATGTTTTTATTGCAGATTTGTTGCCGCAATGCTAATTTGTTCATATGCTTGGTAATGGATGGAATGGGCTCTGCTCCTCAAATCAGGTACTGGCTGGCGATCAGAAACAGTCAATTAGCTTAGAATGCCACAAACAAGCTTTATGTTTTGTACATACAAAACTGGTTTAAAACCATATAACCAGAATTGACTTGCTGAGAAATGACATGATGATTGCATGCCTGCTTGATTGCTTGTGCTTTGAAACGTTGTTTAACTATCTGATCGTCATCATGTTTAGTTGTTTACTTATATTTTTTTCTATGATTCATTTGTAAACAGATATTTTTTTTATATTCCACGCATGATGATCTTAATTGAAATTTCATACTAAAATTGTGGTTAATTGGTTATGTCCTGGCTTATGATGGTTGCGCCGAGTGATAGGAATACAGCCATATGTGTATCAATTTTATTTTTTGGGTCTGTGGAATATATGTCTTGACTTTTGATGTGGAATGTGACATTTGCACAAGCTCTAAGAATTGTATGTAGGAGATTAGATATAAGTACAGGTCTTGTTAAACCAGCTAAACTTGGGAAGTGAAACAGCCTCAGCGAGTCAGCGAAATCTGTTTTTCTGATATCCTTACACTGTTATTTTCTGTAGCTGTTGTACAAACCAAACTTCTTTCAGCTTCATCCCTAACAATCTCCGCCCTATTTGCTTGGATTAATCATGAACACCTGATCCTGGTCTTCATCTTCTATTGCTCACTGATAGCAATCTCTGAAATGTTTAGTAGAAGATTTTGTTTTTTCTTCTTGATTCATGATTGCCAGTTGATGGAAAATCATTTAATAATGCAGAGTCTTTTAAGGAAGAGAATTACTGTGTTGATACATGCATGATTTTGAGGTATTGTTTACTCAGGTGACTAGATGCATAATTTGAGTTGTGTTAAACTACTAATTGGCTGATCTAAGTCTCTTGCGATTTGTGGTTCCTTGCCATTTTCATGGATGAATAGTAGTTAAACAAAAAACTCTGAATACCGCATTACTCATGGCCAAAATAAACTATTACCATTACCTCCATTGTTTTTTACTTGCTATGTTGGACCAAAAAAGCTTCTCACAGTTTTTGGTCTAGTGTAGCAAGTAAAAAACAACAACAGAGGGAGTATAATTAGTTGAATGTGTTTTGAGTCTGAGAGTTGAAAGAAAGGAAAAGGGTGGAATTTTTGTCAAATAAAAACTAGCAAATAAGGGAAATAAGGGTTGTTTTAAGTAAAGTAAGGCTGCGTTTAGCAATCAACAAAATACTGTAGTACTTGAACATTACTCATGAATTAGTAGCAAAGCTATAGTGTGACTGTGTGGAACTATAGGCAATATTTATAATGCAACCTGTTGTTGTTCTTTGTTATAGGCAATTTTTATAATGCAATTTCTTATGACTTTGGTTATATAATGTTGGGTCCAACCGGTTGTCCTATGTACACCATTGGCTATTGGAACAAAATTTTGTTAAAATTAATTGAGGCCTCCTTTATGTTTTGGGAACTTAATAATGTAAAATATTTGTATGCTTTTCATCAATTCATAGAATCATTTACGTAGTATCATTATGTATTAATAACATGGGTAAAAAAAATCATCATTATGTAATGGTTCTAAAAAAAGTTAAAAAAAATCATCATTATGTAATGCTTTTCATTTTTGTAGAATGTGGACTTGGTATGGTACCCCCACTCGAATTCCAAGATGAGTTTTGGGTTAGAATCTCATCACATGCATTTGAGAGAATTCTTTATCCTCTCCTTTCTAATGTGTGTCGGACAATTTAAATTGGGTGCACACGGAACCCCAGTTTAAGCTAATGTGCCTAAGAAAGGCACATTGAACACAATGGAAATTAGGGACATCTTAGAAAATGTTTAGCCACTTGCCTCCTGGCTGCCTCGTCGGAAAGCATGTTGTAGATGAGTCTACTTTTGGTTGTCAGTGCTCAATGAGACGTGAAACATATGATGGTAAAGCAGACTTGAGGGTTTATGAAAATGTTCATGATTGCTGCAAATGTGATTTTTTTTTTTTTTACGCTAATGAAAATGCCTTTTTTTTTTTCTGGGGTGTGTGTATTGTGTGTGCATTTATCACAATTTTGACATAGATAAGCTCGGAAAGTAAGGAATAATTTAGTTGGCTAACGCATTTCTCCATTCTAGAATCAATTGCCCGTGTGGTTGTGGTTCCCTAAATACCAAAAAATCCAAAAAATAATAAAAATAGAGTGGAGAACATAATTAAGATCGTATATAATATATGAGACTGAAATTTCTAGTTTCTCGCATCTTATACAGACAAAAAAATCTAAAACCAATACATAAATGTTTTAGCATAAATCCGTTTCCACTCCCATTTATCCTCTAAGAAACTTTCAACAAAAATACACTTTTACATTGCACATAACACCATGAACATTGCAACAAGCCGATCATAGGTGTAACATGTAGGCACTACTTCATTTTCATATTACTTGCAATGATTTGACATAAAGAAGAGAAAAATCATTGCAAGTTATATGAAATAGGGGTAATAATAAGAAAGATGAAGTATATATATGTATGGATCATTGTGTCTTTGGTCTCATGCCCTCTCTTAATTGGGCTTCTAAATTTTCAAAGCTCCAATCCCTTCTTACCCCACCACACCTCACCAGTTTTGGCTCGTCCATTATTAGGTCATTATCCTCATCCCGGCATGGGACTGTTGCATGGCTCACATGCCGACGATGGTGAGTCTTCAACTTCATAGGACTTGCAACATTATCGACTGTTGAATGAATTTTGGGATCATATGGAGGTCGCATACGGTTTCCTGACCAAGTTCTTTGAGCCATAATTTTACGATGAAGTATACCTGACATCTTACTAGAACTCGAATTGTCATCGATAAACCTCTTGCTCATACCATAATCGGAATCCGTTCGTTGAAGACCTTGGCAACAGCTGAGACTCATGTCTTTCTAAACTCCCTTTCCCTTTTTCTTTAACCTGTTTTTATGAACTTGTAAATTACACATATAGGCTAAAGTGCAGGGTTTGATAGGTAAGATGGTAAAGAGGAAGAAAAAAAAAATAAAAGAATTAAAATATATAACACTAATACAAGGGAAGGTAACATCATTTTGGATTTAAAAAGAAATATAGAAAATCAAGGGGGGGGGGGGGGGGGGGGGGG
>PYUH01000036.1:6475163-6542039 GCA_016808085.1 Suaeda aralocaspica
TTTTGCTAGTGTTACCGGTTCATCAAAGCTTAGCTCTTATTATATAAGAATTCGACTCGGGTTGCGCACCTAGTTTCCGGTGGGTGAGTCTTCTAATAAGAGTTTATTGCATTCGGTGAGGCTCGAACCTGACACATCTCTTAAGCGGCATAAAATTGCTTACCACTTGAGCCAACTCTTGTTGGTACTATTCACCAAGTTATTTGACAATAAGATCATTGTTTGTGATTTACATGTAATATAAAACATAGTTATACTCCCTCTATTTCTTTTTACTTGTTACATTTGTTTTTTCACATCTTTCCGAGACACAACTTAAAACGTTTATATCTTGAACTACAAGCTTATAAAATTTACAAAAAAATTATATAGTTGGATAGCACACATTGTAACAAATCAAAAAAGATTTCATGTGACTATATTTTATCATACACATATAAAATTAAAGAGAGTCAAAGTACTTACATGAATTGTGATAGAAGTCAATATATAGCAAGTAATAAGAACCGGATAGAGTACGAGATATGATGAGTTTGGTTTCAAAATTTAGATTATAGATGTCAACTTTTATCTATTTCTATAGAATATATATGCGAAAATTATAGAAGTAACAAGTATGCATACTAAAAATAAACGGTGAAGTTTTTCTTCCTAATGTCTAAATATCTTGAGTCCCCTTTTTTCTTGGTAACCACCAAACAACATCCAGTGTAAAACCTAAATCCTCAATATCATTATCTTCCAACTTCTAGTTTATGAGCACATCAATCATTTTGACTATGGTAATTTTAAGATGTGGTATTAGAATATCCAAGCTAGTGTAAGTCGTAATATTAGTATCATGCCTATTATGATAAATTTTCTATGTAGTATTTAGTTCTCTCCTTCTAAATTATAAAATCGAATTAGAATTGTACACATATATCGAGGGCGCCTATGATTGGAGGTAGATATGAACCTTATCAGCTGGTGGATGCTTGGGTGGTGGTACCATTACATATAAGAAGGAAAAAATTGATGGAGAAAGAAAAATAAGTTTAATAATGGGGGACCAGTATAAAGTTCGCACATATGGTAATGTAAAAATGTGACCTAGAATGAGAAGTATAGAATGTATGAACTCATATATATGAGTTAGCTGAATAGTTCGAATAGAATTAAATTGTCATTTAATTTAAAATATTGTACATTTATTTGGATTGAAAACAACATAAGCTAAGTCACCATTATGAATTATAAAGTCAAAAACACCTTACTATCAACAAGTTAGCAAGGTTTGATCCCTTCAAAATTATATTGAAGGGATCATGTCTAGCTAGTTTCTTGCATAAATTTCGGCCAATGGTGGCCACGTATAAAGTGCTATGATTAAAGACGTATAACTACTTGTCCCCAATTGTTTGGAGTGTTGGGGTTGAGAAAACAATTTAGATATTGACATAGTTTTTTTTTTCTTTTATTATTATTATTATTTATCATTTGTGGAATTAACATTTTTGAACATTACATGGGGTAGGTTACACTCTAATTAGAAAAAGCTTAGGCCCTGTTTACTTCAGTTTAAAATCAGTTCAGTTCAGCACTTCTTTTATTTTGCTACTTATTAATCCTTTATAAAAAAAACTTTCAGTTCAGTTTAGTTCGGTTCGGTTTGGCTCGGTTCGGTTCAGCTCAATTCATCTGTTTTCAGCTGAAGTAAACAGACTCTTAATCAATAATACTGTTTATGTGGTGGATCGTATGCTAAATAGAGTGACTACTGACTAGTGAGTGTTCTATGTGCAAAGCACATGTTATAAAACAAACTATTCAGTATTCACGACTATGGATTTGAAAGGTTAACATAATTTGTAGCAACATTTCATGAAGTAGGTTAATAATGCTTATTTTTATCATTGAAGATTAATTATATGCTTTTGCATGACACATACGCTATTATCTTTATAATTTATTTTTCACTCATCCAATTAACTTTAATTGGTTTAATTTTTCGGCTAAATTTAGTCCGAATGAACAAGGTCTATTATCTTAATTTACAAAATCTATAAAATCAAATTACGAGCCGTTTTAGGTATCAAATTAGCTTACTATTTTGGTACAAACTTAAACTATCACCACATGTAGAGAAATTAAACTTCATTGTTCTTTTTTTTTTTTTTTTAATATCAAACCATTTGGCTTAATAGGCTGGTAAAAATTTTGAGGTTGTACCTCGTATTTATGATAAAATATTTTTTATCTCCACCATTACCTTTTTTTAACTCATAAAGTAATTGAAAAAGAATTGAAATTCAATATAACACTAAGAAAATTTAACTCTTTTTTAGGTGAGTTTTGTTTTTGTTTATTGTAATTTTGGCCAAAAATTCCAAAAAAATATCAATTAATAAGGAGGGTAGTGGTTGAGGGTATTATTGGTTGTGGTGATGGTTGAAGGTGGTGTTGCACAATAGTTTGGGGGGAGGGGGTGTGTGGAAGTAGTGTTGGTGATGTTTTAGAGTGAGTGGTAAAATGAAAACATCACTTCGTATTTTGGATGAACATGCATAGGAATAAGATTGTTTTTTTTTTTTTTTTAACGAAATATGTTCCCACAAAGTGATGGGCCCAACTTTTAGATTTTTTACTCATTTTTTTATTTTTAATTTGCTATATTTCCCTTAAAAATCTCAAATTGCTTGCTACACTTCCTACTTCGTGTATCATTACTTTTGAGTATGTGGATTCTAGGGGTGTGCAAAAAATTCTGTTTCTGAATTTTCGATCCGGTTTTTTGATTTTCCGTTCCAAAAATCCGGTCCCGTTTTTTGAAATCCGGAAAATCCGGACAGGATATCCGGATTTTAAAAACGGAAAGCGGATCGGATACGGAATGTATTTTTTAAAAAAATCGGATTCCGGATTTTTAAGGAAAACAAAATCTGGAATTATGGTTTTCAGGATTTTTCAGAATTTTTTCGGATTTCCAATCCGGTTTTTTAAGGATATAAGTGTAAGTTTTAGAGAAAATTTTGGTGTATAATTCGGAATTGGATATCCGGGTCCGACCCGATTTTCCGGAATTCCGATTTTCCCGGAACGGATACGGAATCAATTTTTTTGGTTCCAAAAATCCGGATATCCGAATTTCCGGATAAGAATATTTCCGATTTCCGGTTTTGCACACCCCTAGTGGATACAGCATGTCATTGTCAATTATGTGTTTTTTATCCCTTTAATCACCTTTAACCTCACTCATCCCCCTAAAAAGGGTGGTGATTTATCATTTATCCCTTTACTACATCCATCCCCCTAATTTATCATTTTATAACAAATTTTCGGTAAGACCGTCTACCGGTAAGACCTCAACTATATGCACATTTTCTTTGACTATTGTGTTTTTCAATTTAATTAATATATTTTTTTGTATAGCTATATGATAGTTGTACCAGATAAGACCGTCTTATATAAGTTTTTGTAATCATTTTATCTCTTTACTACACTCCTAAAAAGTGATTGTCGCACTCCTCCCCCTCCCACATGAATAGTAACATTAATCTCTATTCATGTGAGGAAGAGTGATTGACAAGTGCAGAAGTAATATGAGAAGTGCGGAAATACATGCTTCTAAAAAAACCCCAACTACACATTTTTATAATTTTTAAGCATTATTGCGCCTTTTTTTTTGTTAAATAATATAATAAATAATAATCATGTGATTTTATAATAAAATAATATGTTTAAAACTTTAGTCTAACTTGCAATATCGCACGTAAAAAATAACAAAGGGAATTAAACGCCGGATAAGTTTTGGTCTACTATATCATCTTATTTGATCTAATGAATGTAGGAAAGTTCATGTTTAATAAGGAAAAATGAAAGCACCATGCCCCATAATGAAATCATCATCATTATTGCTTCACACTAATAAACACTAGTGTGAAATTAGTCGTAAAAGATTAGTTAGTTTGGTAGAAGTAATTACTGTTGAGGAAAATTCAGGTGGGAGTAAATAAGATGTAGTATTAAGAAAGTAAATGAACCTGGACAAATTATGACACGGTTAAAAGTCAAGCAGCCTTCTTAAATCATCATTATGTCTAGTTTTAGAATTATTAAACATATCTATTTTTGTTGAGTGAGACTGTAAGTGTACAAAATCCGAAGACGTCTCAATTTATTAAACAATTATTAGATGACAACGTCTTGAAAAAAAAGTTATTCCATAAAAAAAGTACAAAACTGTGTAATACTTTGATTAAAAAATATTTCTTACATTTGTTTTTTATACGATTTTTAATGTACATGTTTAAATTTTAATACTACCACTGTTTTTCTATTAATTGCAACATTTAAATATTATTTGTGAGATATAAAAAATTCAAGTGTTGCAATTAATATGAAACGGAGGTAGTACATACTACCTTCGTCTCTTAATCTTTGCAATATGGATCCATTTTTTGTGAGAGTTTTTTAAATCAAATGTTGCAATAATTAAGGGATGGAAGGAGTAATATTATGCTTATGAAAAATACATATATAAAAATTACGGATTACACAACTAACCGAATCTAACAAAATCCATGAACAAAAAATATTATGAACAATAAAATATATATGAGACAATAATAGTATAAGCAAAATAATATATCGTGAATAAATAGATTAGCAAAATAAAAATTAGTAAAATAAAAAAAGAACTAAATCTATTTTAAAAAAAAATAAATTGAATTAAACTGAACTAATTAAAGGTGAATTGAATTAAAATTAAACCGAAATTAACAAGGTCATAGTGTTAGCTAAAAGTAAGGGGAAAGAGTTGAGAATGAAGGTTTTGAATGATAAATTACAAAAATCTGTAAATAGTGTGATATACGCGGTAAATTCAAATCATCTGCCCTAAAAAAGGTAATGTAGCTTTCAATCTCAACACGTTGCTATCTAGACACATCAGCCGATTTGCTAGTTGCTACTTCTTGGAAAACCACTATAAACTATTTTATTTTATTATAAACAAAAATTTAAAACCTTGCGTTTTTATGCAATTTAAACCAAACATGTTTTTTATGCCGCCGAAATTAGAACGTGCTATAATTATCTGTACAGTGACTACTATCGTGTCCTTTCATTTGGAGGCTCCCCTGCATATCTTTGGTGTCATTAAAGAATTAAGATTATGTTTTTGTTGCCTAAAAAAAATAAGATGATAGTTTAAATTTATATAAGTTAACTAATATTCCACTTGAAAGGAGGGGTGATGAAATTTGAACCCGTGACATTTGTGTCACGCTGGCATTGACATCATATTAAAGAATTAATTTCACCAAAAATTAAGTTGATGGTTGAAACTCAAGAATAATTGACCTACTGGATGACAACTACACTACCTGTCTCTAATTATCTGGTCACCTTGTTAAATGATTTGGCTCTAATGACATTATAGCATATTACATAACTAAGTGACCAACTCAATCAAAGCTTATTTACTGTCAACAACTCACGATCTACCCTTTCACTCATCGGTTTAAACTTTTAGTTGAATATTAAGGAAGAATATCTACTATATAAAAAACTAATTGAAATAAATTATAAATAAGCCTAATAAGAAGATCATGTATCATTATAAAAGGTGATGATATTTTCCCCCTTGTAAAGGAGTGTTGTCATTGTATTATAGATTTATAGGAAGTAACTTTATATATATATATATATATATATTTATATTTTTTTTAATCTCTGATTAAAATTTCAACAATGGAGCATTTGTTATGCGTAATTGATCATGACCATGAAGATTTTTTATTTTTTATTTTTTTTATTTTTTACTCAGAGGTATATTATAAGGGCCTATTTACTTCATCTTAATATTAGTCTAGTTTGGCTCGGTTCGGTTCTGCTCCGTTCAGTTCAGTTCCACTCTTCTTTTATTTTGCTAATTAATTTGTTCCTAATATTATTTGTTCGTAATGTTATTTGTTATTATTATTGTTATTGTTGTTGTTGTTGTTTTTTATAAAAGTATTATTATACCAAATAAGTGAATTACCATTCACAAAAAATATGAAGATGTATTAACGGTTTTTATTTCATAAATTATAAACTACCAATAACGTTTTTTTTTGTTTAAAAATTATTAGTAGATTAATATCAAAATTATTACGATGTGATTACTCCATAGTTAAAAATTAATAGTCATAGTCAATCCATAAAAATCATAGTAAAAAAATCAATAATCATAATTAAAATCAATAGTTAAAAATAAATAATTTTAATTAAAAATCGTTAATCTATTATAAAAACTTTCAGTTCAGTTCAACTCAACTTAGTTAGGTTCAGTTTAGCTGTTTTCAGCTAAAGTAAACAGGCCTAACCACATACTTTTTTTTCTTTTTTTTCTTTTTTTCTTCTTCTTTTGACTCTTCACATTATGGGTTTTTTTTTTTTTTTTTTTTTTTTTTTAACATTGTGACTTAGCTTTATTCAATTCTTATCTTTCTCCCAATTTTTTTTTTTCAACAAAGAAATTCATTGACTCCAACTTATCACTTTAAATCATATTCATAACCTGGTATAATGGTATTATCACATTGCTCATTTTGTGATTTATTATTTTGTTGGATAAGTCATAAGCACTTGAATTATGGGGTCTATTGTCCAACGAATACTATAAATGTGATACAAACAAAGTTCTAATCTTATTATTATTACTCCATCGGTTTTTTTAGTTGCTATATTAGGATTTTTGACGGTGTTTATGGTGTAACTTTGACTCACTTTGGTGATTAATGTGTAATAAAAAACATAGTCATATGGATCTTATTTGATTCGTCTCGACATATATAACTTTTATAATTAATTATTATACCAAATTCAATATATTAATTTTATGAGTTGTGTATTAAAAGATGTGAAAAAGTGAATGTATTATTATTATTATTATTATTATTATTATTATTATCTCCACCCTTGTAAAGAGTCGTAGTCGTATATATATATTATAACATTAAACTACATGGTGTCGTACATTCGCAAAGTCTTTTATTTAAGAGGTTAAAGTCCAGCATACTACTTGTTCAATATCCCGAGGTTGAGCGACGAGTGTCAGGGCTACTCCGAGAAAGAGTAGGTTGGCGTTTCGAAGACCAAGAAATCAGGTTGTCACCTAGAAAAATGCAATATCCCGAGGTTGAGCGACGAGTTTCAGGGCGTCCGCCCCAATCAGCATTGGTATACGAAATAATACGCACTACAAGAAAAACGTCGATTAGCAATGGAACAAAATTCCGTCGCAAATTTTAGACATTTGGGACGGATTTTTTTTGCGTAGCAAATTTGCGACGGTTTTTTATTCCGTCGCAAATTTACGACGAAATTTTCTGATTTACAATGGAATTTTAGAAAAATATTGACTGAATGCAAATTTTTTTATAAAGGTAATTTGCGACGGAAAATTTTGTCGCAAATTGAAAAAGAAAAAAATAATTATTTTTTAACCCTAACTATAAAACCCCCTCCTCCATTCTTGGTCCGCCACTTTTGCCTCTTTCTCTTCTTTCTTTCTCCTCCTTCTACTCTTTCTTTCTCCTCTTTCTGATCTTTCTTTCTCCTGTGTTTTCTCCTCTTCTTTCTTTCTTTCTTTCTTTCTTTCTTTCTTTCTTTCTCCTCTGTATTTTCTCCTCCTCTTCTTTCTTTCTTTCTTTTTCCTCTGTACGTCTTTTCTCCTCCTCTTCTTTCTTTCTTTCTTTCTTTTTCCTCTGTACGTCTTTTCTCCTCCTCTTCTTTCTTTCTTTTTCCTCTGTACGTCTTTTCTCCTCCTCTTCTTTCTTTCTTTCTTTCTCCTCTGTCTTTCTCCTCCTCTTTTCCTTTTTTTTAAATTCGCTTTTGTCTTTTTTTTTTTTTTTTTTTTTTTTTTTTTTTTTTTGNTTTTTTTTCTATTTTTCTTCTTGTTGAATGATGTCGATCCCATATCCCATCCCATATTTAGTTTTTTTGGTTGAATTTGACCATTTAAACCCAAGAACTAGGGTTTTATGGTCAAATTTGACCCCAAAAAACTTTGACGGTGGTTGTTCGCTAAGGTATGATGTTTGTTTTTTAATTTTTCGTTTTGAAATTGATTAGATTTTTGGTTTTCTCCGTTTCGGTGGTTTAAGGTGGTATTTTGAGATTGTTGGTGGTTAAAAGTAGATCTTTTAGGTTTGGTGGTTGGTTGTGATTTTTCGAGGTTGGTGGTGGTTTGATTGGTAGATTTTCGAGGTTTGTGGTTTGGTTTGGTGGTTGGCAGTGGGGTTGTGGCGAGGTGGTTTGTGGGGCTGTGGCGAGGTGGGTTGTGGTGGTAGTTTTGGGTGGGTGGGGTTTGGTGGTTGTGGTTATGGGTGGGTTTGTTTAGTGATTCTAGGTCTTGGTGGGTAGGTGGGTGTGGGTCGTGTGGCAATTGCATGGTGGTTTATTGTGGTGGTGGGGTGGCTATTACGGCCTCACCGCCTTTTTTTTATTTTTTGGTTTAGTTCTCCGACGGAAATTCCGTCAGATAACATACAACTCATGTCGTCGGGCAAACGACGGAAATTCCGTCGAAAAAGTTTTCCAACGGAAATTCTGTTGCAAATGCCCGTTTTTGTGACAACCAAATTTCCGATGGCCATTTTCCGACAAAATTCCGTCAGAAATGGCTTTTGCGACGGAATTACAGCCTTTTGCGACGGAATTTTTCCATCGAAAATCATCGTTTTTTTGGTAGTGACGGGAGACATTGAATTTGTACAAATGTAGACCAAAAGATAATGTACCTTGAAGATAGCGTATGATACGCTTCAGTGCAGCAATGTGTCCGTTAGTGGGAGCATGCATATGAAGACATACTTGCTGCACAACATAGGAGATGTCAGGTGTAGTAAAGGTGAGATACTGAAGAGCGCCAGCAAGACTACGATATTTAGTGGGGTCACTGTACAGAACATCCTTTGCAGCACTGAGCTTAGGCTTGGCATCAACAGGTGTCGGACTGGGGCTGCAGTTAGACATACCAATGCGTGCAATGATCGTTGTTGCATATTGGTGTTGAGATAAGAACAAACCATGCGAATGGCGAGTGACAACAATGCTCAAAAAGAAACTGAGAGGGCCGAGGTCCTTCATAGAAAATTCAGAACCTAAAAGAGTCATAACATGCTTACGGAGACGATCAGTTGATGCCGTGAGAATTATATCATCCACGTATAAGAGAAGATAAGCAACCTCAGAATCATGCTTGTATATGAATAAGGAGTGATCAGATTTACTATGCGAAAAACCAATAGTAGCCACAAAATCAGCAAAACATTGGTACCAAGCACGAGGAGCCTATTTTAAACCATAAAGAGACTTCTTGAGCAAACAAACATAATCTGGATGTTGAGTGTCGTGAAACCCCGATGGTTGATGCATATAAACCGTTTCATTGAGATGACCATGTAGGAATGCATTCTTGACATCCGTTTGATGAATAGACCAAGATTTGGAGAGAGCAATACTAAGAACTGTGCGAATAGTAGCTCGTTTAACCACGGGGCTAAACGTCTCATCACAATCAACACCTTGCTGTTGGGAGTTGCCATCACCTACAAGACGAGCCTTATAACGCCCAAAAGAGTTATCAGAATTATACTTATGTCGAAAAATCCACATAGAACGAATGACATTCACATTAGGAGGTCTAGGTACCGATTCCCAAGTCTTATTAGCAATTAAAGCATTATATTCATCCGACATTGCACATTTCCAATTTTGATCATGAATAGCACTAACGGGATTTTTTGGGGATGAGAGAAATCACCTTAGTAGAGGTAGCATGAAAATTAATATTTCAGATTAGGTTTGAAAATACCATTTGAGGAACGGGTTGTCATATGATATAACATGGGATTATTAGGCCTAGGTGATGGGGTAGTATTATGTGGGTTAGGGGATGGTGGGCCGTGAGATGTGACGGGCTGGGCAGGAGAGGAAGCGGAGGGGGGCGTGTTTGGAGGAAGAGGAGAGTTTGAGGCTTGGCCCGTGTGAGATTGCGGCCCAGTGGAAGGTAAAGGGGACATGGGCTGGTCAGGAGGGTGTTGGAGAGATGCAACATGCATAATATTTGAAGTATTATCATCATCCAAAAAATCATAGTGAGAAGGAAGTGTGTGATGAAGTTTAGAAAAAGGAAATTCATGCTCTACAAAACGCACATGGCGACATATAATGATTTTTCTAGTGGACATATCATAGCATTTATAACCACGACGATTAGATGCCGAACCAAGATAGGCACAAGGTGTGGATCTTTCCTGCAATTTGTGAATAGTGGAAGAGGGAAATAAGGGAAAACATAAGCACTCGCAAATCCGAGTAAAATGGGTCACGTTGATACAGAATTTGACAGGCGATAAATAATCCAAAACCTTGGAGGGAAGAATCTTTAGATGATATGTAGCCATAGATAAAGCATGATGCCAAAAGGATATAACGTCCAAAAGTGGGCCAAGTTTGGGCCCAAAACCTGCAAATTCAAGGCAGGCTTTCAGGTCGGGCCTCAAAAAGTAGCTAAAAGTCCTTATTTATCATTGTCAAAGTCCGCACACAGTGGTTTGGAAAACGGGCCAAGAAAGTGGTACTAAAAACCCGCAAAAGGTAAGCTTATTGCACTTGATCAACTCTAGTTAAGAGCTTCCTACTTTTTAGTTTATTTTGTTTTATTTTCCCATATACACCTTATTTTTCGACTTAATGCACAACTTTTATTGATATATACATTGTAACACATTACTTATTCTACTTTCAATATAATTTTAATCACTAGGCTGAGATATCATCAGCAACATTTCCTTGGTATGAGTTTACTCAAGCAACAATAAATTAATACGAATATAACGTAGTACATTGGTATCACATGTTACATTGCCATGTGAATGTTGAAAGCACCACATAAAAATTTTACGCGTAAGAAGGTATATTATCCATGCTTGGATTTGGAGAGTTATGTGCCTATATGAGGGACCATGACTCTGAGCAAGGGACCATGCGATCAAATACTTATACGTGCTTAGTTTGCAGAATATAATTGAAGGTGCTATAAGATTGAAACATAATCACGTTGCTTCTTTAAGGATCACATATTCCTTATCGTAATTGTATAGATTTGGAAATTTGGAAGGACCAAACCTTTATTTATCAATTCTCCATTATAAGTTGGCATATTGTTTGCATTGATACGTGAAAATTGACAATTCAACCATTATTAAACGAGAAATTCAATCATGTGTTATAATGGTAGTACGTATATATCTAGGGAAACCTACACTACTAGTGCTTCACATATTGCTATCAAACAACTTACAATAATTGAATACGAACTTTTAGTACTTACCTTTAAGAAATTAGCTTATTTATGCCGACAATCTATTAACCTATACAAATTCTATCTTTCTCTTTTTAAGGTGCTCCTCTCATACATGTGCATATTTTGTATTTGCGCATGATAAAATGTGCAGATGTGTGAGAGAGCACCCAAGAATTTGATAATGTTGGGGTAAGATATAGATTCTAATCAACATGGCCGTGACAAAGATTATAGGGATCTTGCTTTAAAATATAAAATTTAGTCCCTTGTATTGATAATATAACAACTCCGTATATTAATAAATAAATAGAAGTATTCAAAATGAGGGCTATCTTAAACCATGGTAAAAAAAAAATTAAACAATATTCTACTAAATTTTTTCATAAGAATAAAAAGTTTGGGAACCCTAGGCCTATTCATATTGGGCTCTTTGGAAAACCCTCAGAAACGACCCTGCTAATCAACATGTGGGTCTATATAATTCAAATTCACCATTTATTTTAGTACCGCGGAATAACTAATCCCTCCATTTTCATTATGGGTTGATTACACTCGGAATTTGAGTAAAATGATTGAGAGGAAAACTTTATGATGAAAGTCACTAAGCTGGCATATAGGTACTGGAAAAAATGTAATCATGTTAGATCTTGTTAAAATTATAGTTTAAGTATGTTTGGTTTCATGCAGGAATCCTTTTTTTTTATGAAAATTATAATCCCATGTAATTGAATATCCTAGGAAATGTTTAACCTTGTTTGGTTATCTATAGAAATTGAAAATTTTCTATGAAAGTTCCACTTATATATATAGGTTACCCTAGTTGAAAGGTTTCCTCCCTTTTCTGGCCAGTAAAAATTCTTAGAAATTCTAACTTCCTATGAACTTGTCAACCAAACAATATTGTCACTATTTAATAAGGACCTGTTTACTTCAGCTGAACTGAAATAATTAAAGCTGAGTTGAACTGAACTGAATGTTTTTTATGAAGGATTAATGAGTACCAAAATAATAAAAGAGCTGAACTGAACTGATTTTAAGCTGAAGTAAACAAGCCCTAAATCCTAGTAATTGTAAGTTCTCATATTTTTTTTTGTAGGAATTTTATACTCCTAATTTATATCCATCTCTTATATTTATTTGCCCTCCTCAACTCCCTTTATTATGTTGCTTAGAGTGTGCACATTTATTTCTAATATATATTTATTTTTATTTTCTATATCAACATGAAATAAGGGGTTTCTAGAAATTACAAATTCATATATCCTATGGTGACAACCAGACAATGTAGCCTAATTTCTACTGATATAATATAGGAAAAACTTCCTATGCAATGTAATTTTTCATGGTAAGTATTTTCACACTCGTGTATTGTAATATAAGTTATATGTTCTCTAACATAAGTAATATGTAATGAGGAAGTGAGTTTGGTAAAGTGTTCCCACCCCAGGAGCAATACCTAGGTGCAAACCTCACTGCAAACATTTGAGAGGATTCGTTATCCTCCCCCTTTTAAATATGTGTGTCCGACAATATAGATTGGGTGAAAAATAAAAGAAATATGCATATACCTGCTATGAGCTTATATATGCACATTAATTAGGCAACTTTGTTTGCTATAAAAGGGTCCCCTGCCATGCTGTTGGACTGGCATACAATGGAAGGTGGAGATCGCGAAGGCAAAGGTCATCATGTTTGGCTTATGCTTAGCCATACACTGGAAGTCTGGAATGTGAACTTTGTCATCGTGGAGGGTTTTAGTAGTCTCCAAGTGACTAATAAGTCTAAGGCAATATATATCACGCTTTGGTGTTATTTTTTGTAAACTTTATGCTTTAATGTCTTTACCTTTTTTTGGAAAAAAAACTTTCAAAATTTTATTTTCATTCTATAAAGCCAATTATTTTATTGAAACTTAATTTATCATTGGATGGCTAAAAGATGGATCACAAATGTATTTATCAACAATGTAACCAATTTGTTTTGACATCTGTTTATTGTCATTTAATTTGTTTTGCATGTAGTTATGGTTGTTCATCGTATTAATTTTTTTAAAGTTTCGACAGACATACAGATTAGTGTAAATTTGAGTTCAATTCAAGCTTAAAAGATCACCTGATGCCTTTTTTAGTAACAAAAATTACAAAATATACTTTGTATATAGTATGCGTGATAAATAATAAAGTTTTAGATGTGGATATAGTCATATAATTTATTAGGTCATGCAAATCAAGCACAACTGCACAAGTGAATAAAATACTAACTTATTCTTAATAATTAAACAAGCATGATATGATTGAAGTCAAAGTATCGACTTAGTCAAATATATGACGTGTTTATAAAGAGTATTTCTTTTAAATGTGTAATTTATCTTTAGAGGGGAGAACAACGGGTTGTTTGGCAAAAGAAGCTATGCCGTATAAAATGAGCCCAAACATGCTGCTACATTCTAGGTAAAAGCTGAGACAATAAAAACGTGGCTTTACTGTTAGAGTAAATTGGATGATGAGATAAGCAAAGGAGAGATACTCTGAATGTTCCAAACTGTATCATCTTTCCCAAAATTTGTGCACTTTGCTATAAATAAGCCTATAACTAGAACGTGGCACTTTTGTGACACTGATAATTCAGACTTCCAAGCAAAAAAGTCAGCTGATTATTTTCGTTTAAGTAACAGAAAAGGCAAGCTCCTCAGTAAGTCTAACAACTCCCATGTGAATGTCCACTTTGCAAAACTACTCAATCAAATACAGAGTACCAAGTATTAGCACATCACAACTTATATTGATTATACGTAGTAATAGCTAAAATGTAATAGGTAGAGTATGAAGCAGAAGACTTCATTATTTTGGACTTATTTTAAGTTTATTAAAAAAGCAAGGGAGGAGAATATAATTGTAGTTTAATTGTGTACGGAACTAGGGAAGACGATATTGACACGTGTCAGCCGGAATCTTCACTACTTCAGTGATTCAATATTTCAATGTGTATACTACTGGTACTATTGCTGTAGTACCATACAAAAATAAATC
This sequence comes from Suaeda aralocaspica, assembly GCA_016808085.1. Taxonomy (NCBI): domain Eukaryota; kingdom Viridiplantae; phylum Streptophyta; class Magnoliopsida; order Caryophyllales; family Amaranthaceae; genus Suaeda; species Suaeda aralocaspica. Next base: position 6,489,531 of record PYUH01000036.1, read on the forward strand.
TTCATGGACACTAATTGCTAGTCTGCTATAGTGTACAAACAAAAATATACTCATAAGTCATAACTACTACCCTTACACTTGAATATTTCATTCACGAATACAAAAGTACACCATATCTGACACCCTAAAATAACAGAAGAATCATAACTTAATATTTGGAGCTAAGTTTTATTTCCATTTACATTGGCAAAGGGTGTACTAATAAACAAACCCAGCTCCTAGTTCCCCCCCTACTTACTACTTCTAACAACATAAGTTTCAATAACACTAATCTATCTATAATTATACATATAATACGATGACATAGCTATTATGAACAGCATGACTACACTTAACCAAACTCATCAATCATACTACTAAGTACGAACTAACCAATCATAATTTCGCTTATCTGGGATCTGATAATTTCGAAGCTAGGATCATTCTAAGCTGTTCTTGACTGAAATATCGATTGCCCATTTTCACAGTGGCTTGTTGGATCATTAACTCGTTAACAACCGATACACTAGCGTGCGTTACATCCAAGTCTAACTCTTTTAAGGCCGCCATCAGCTTCGCTGCAGGGTGATTTTTCTTGTTGCAATTCACTCTTATCATTGCCTCCCACCCTATTATCTTTACATCTATCTCCAAATCTATCAATTGTTGTTGTTTGACGTCTTTTTCAAGTGGTATAATATGTTGTGCCACGCCACCTTTACTAGCATACAACTCCTTCTTCAAGGCGTCTACTTGAGCAACCAACCCTTCTTTCTCCGCCTCAACATCTGTTAGCTTCGACTTAAGCTCGTTTATGTATGAAATGGCGTCCCCTAGTAGGGACGCCTTATCCATCTTGGAAACATTAGGAACCACAGCTCTTAAGGCATAGAACCTTTGGTTAAGCTTTTCCCTCCTCTGTCTCTCAGCCTCCACATGATTCAACGGCTCTTCCCTCCCATTAGCCGGCTTCCTCCCTCGCTTCCTAGGTCGCTTCTCCGGCTCAGGCACCACCACCCTACTACTACTATCTGCTTCTCTCACAGACGCCTCCAAATCCGAATGTTCCGAATCAGCACCACCACCGTTATTGCTCGACTTCCCCACACCCGAAGACGCCAATATCACCCCCGACGTAAACGACAACATCCCTTCCTCATTACTCCCTCTCGAATTCGGAGATCGTTTCTTCTTATTACTACTCTCATCAATCAAAAACTGCGAATTCGCCCCAAACATCCCTACATTATTACTAGTATTCTTCTTAGTATTTTCATCGCCGCCACCACCACCACCACCGCCACCAAAGCTCAGAATCTCCCCAGATTCCGGCTTCAAACTTCCATTAATTTTCGGTCCATTAACATTATTATAACCACTAGCATAATCAGAAAAATTTAACTCTCTTGAGAAAAATCCTTGCTGCTGTTTTTGTTGACTAGTTTGAATCTCGGAAACAAGATTGAAACTCCCTTTTATCGCCGTACTATTATCCAAATTGACCGCCTTCGCTTGCTGCTGGGACGGCGGGTGATGCTGCTGCTGCTGCGGCGGAGGCGGAGTTTTCCTTATATCCTTAACTTCAACCGGGTTCGGATCATTAATCCACATCGCTGTCGGATCACTCTCCGAAGACGGAACTGATGCTGGAGCAGCCAAAGCCCAGGGCCCGGAATCAGGCCCGTAACAAAACAAAACCCTCACCTTATCCATCAATTCAGGGCTTTGAAGAATGACATCAGTGGACCCCAACTCAAGCACACCGTCCAAAACAGGGATGGTTACCATGGTCTGAAGCCCGAAGCAAGACCCTTGCTTAGCCCGGTTACAAGGGGAGCTAGCAAGTCGATCGGGCCCAGCGGCCCAAATAGGAGTCGCACTCAAATGGGCCTGACCGGGCAAATCCTCCCCGCTGGAAAAAGTATGAGTCATAGAAATTAAAAAGAACCATTCCGTATCAGTTACCTCCTCCTCAACCGAGGACGGATCATCCTCGGTTGGTGGAGCACCGGAAATAAGCGAGTTCAATTCACGGAGCACCCGTTTGCGGTGCTCCTGCTCCGAAGGAGATGATGAAGATGGTGATGGCCCGCCTTTATCAGGCGAGGTGGATTTCTTCATCTCGCCTTTATAATAACCATCACCCCAACCAAGCAACGACTGACCAGAGTAGTCAACGCTGTACTGCCAGAATATGGCGTAAGTCCACGCGTAAGTGGCAGTTGGGTTAGAGTCTATCAACGCCTGAAGACGGTTGTGGAGGGTATCCTGCGCCATTGTTGTTGAGGTAGTGCTGGAATGAAGGTAAGAAGAATCCATCATTAGAGAAGATGATGATGATCCATTATGACTGTGTGGGTTGTGAAGGTGGTGATTTTCAGATGATGACCATAAATTCATCATTTTTTTTTTTATTTTAATTATTATTTTATATTAGAGAAGATAGGTGAAAATACATGGAAAAAAAGGAAAAGAAAAGAAAAGAAACACGTGAAAGAGGAGAGAGTGGGAGTGGCGGCTAGAGAAAGGAGGAGAAGGAGGGAAGTGTGAAATGCGTGGTGAGAGAATTTGATAAATTTTAGATAGGAAGAAGAGAGGGAGTGGGTGGGAAATGAGAGAGAGGAGTTTTGACAGTACCAAGTAGAAGGGGACTCATTTGAGGCGTGGCCTAATTATAAATATATATAAATTATTTTTTTTATTTTCTTTTTTTTTTTTTTTTATTATATAGGAAGCACATTGATGCCTTCCTTCTCTTTTTGTGTTGTTTTTAACTTAAAGTGCCAAGAAATAATACGGAGTATCTCCAAACTTTTGTATACACTATGGGGTATAAATGAGGTAAAATGCAAACTAACTTTAATTTTGTACCCGTTTACTTCATATTAAAATTAATTTAGTTTATCTTACTTCAATTCAATTCAATTCTTTTATTTTCCTAATTAATTTGTTCCTAATATTATTTGTTTATAATTTTTTTTGTTCATGATATTATTGATGTGTATTACGGAGTAGTTGTGTTAGTGTTATTTTGTACTTGACTTTATATTATTAGTGTGTTCATAATATATATTTGAAATATTAATCATCATTTTTTTTTGTTTCATATATATATTTTTATTAGTTTATAATTTTCACAAAAAAATATAATGAAACTATCATTCGAAACAAAAGCAAATGAAACAAAAATATAAGTGAAATATCATTCACAAAAATATTATTATACCACATAAGTGGATTACCCTTCACAAAAATATGAAGATGTATTATTGATTTCTATTTCATAATATAGAAACTACCAATAACAAAAAAAAAATTCAATAAATTATAAGTGCATTAGTAACCAAATTATTACTATGTCATTACTCATAGTCAAAACTTATTAATAAGCCCATAGTTAAAAAGCAATAGTCATAGACAATCCATAAAAATTATAGTTAAAAATTAATAATCAATAGTTAAAAAGCTATCTATTTTTAAAGTGTAGCTTTTAAAAATAGATAGCTTTTAAACTAGGTTTTTGAAGAAAGCTAAAAAAGATAGCTTTCAGGAAAAAAAGTAGCGTTGAACTTGAGATTTTTTTTTTTCTTTTTGGTAAATAATTATTTTTTTAATTTTTTTGAATTTTTTTTGACTTGGTATTTATTATTAATTTTTTTTTGGCAAATAATAATTTATAACTCCAACAACTACTTTTGCCAAACACTCATATTATTAACAGCTAGCTCGACAGCTAAACTTTAACAGTTACAATTTGACAGCTCACAGCTACTTAAAAGCTAACAGCCAACAGCTAAAGCTAGTTTTGCCGAACACTAAAACCAAGTACTCTTGTTATCAAAATGCTTTTATAAAAATTATTCTAAGGCTTAACCAACAAGAACATGATTATATATGTCAATGTAATGAGATTTAAGCAAAGATTCAATATCACTCTATAAGGGCTTTGAGTATGTATTTCACAAGCCATATTTCATTTTAGATTAAAAAATATGGAGTATATGTATAGGTTACTAAATTTAGGCTCATATATGACACCCTTGTGGTATTTCAAACATAGCATCAATTATAAAAAAGTATAGGTGTAGCATCAATTATATTAGAGAGTACACTTTAAGTGCTTTCCGACGGTATACTATATGCCTAATTTTAAATTTGGAAACAAAAGTTATGAGTTTCGCAAAATTGAGCTATTTTTGCAGTATGATCTGTAGAATTGTAGGGTCCCATCAATCCTACACGATTCTACGGATCCTGCTAATAATTCTACCGGATGATTTATACATCAATTCAGTTTAATTGGCTAGATCAATATTGCACAATTCTACTATCCGTATCACGATTTTAATAACAATGGTTTTTATTAGGTGAGAGTGACAAATGGTGTTAAATTAGGAAGAAACTAAATAAGATATAAAAAAAAAAAATTCAAGAATTATTATATTAGGAAGATAGAGTATATGGAGATAATATCTTTTATTTAATTAGATAATTATATTAAGAAATTACGGAGTATTTTACAATATTATGTTGTTTGTTAATTTGTTATGTTGGCTATTATAAATGATCTAACAATGATGAATAATTGTGAACAAGTTATTTAAGGGCCGTTTGGTTGGACAAAGGAAAAGAGAATGACTTTGGGCATGAGAGTGAGAGAGAATGAAATGATAATATCCTAGATTTAAGTAGTTGTTTACTTGTTTGTTTTGAAAAAGAATAGGAATGAAGGTTATTACAAAACCATCACACAAACCACCAAATTACCCACGCACCCTTACCCCTCGTCGGTGCCGGTGTGCCGCCTACTCCCTAGCTACCAGTACCCCTAAACACTAATCGCCATCCTAACAAACCCAAAAACCCTAACCACCCCAAAACTAAAACACCCTCCGCCTACAACCACCTTTACTTCCCTTGAAACCAACACTCATCTTCTCGCCTCCCTTCGCCGCCTTTCAACGCCCTTTGTAACCCCCAAACACCCGAAACGAAACCCTAGGTTTAATAATTGGATGCTAGGGTTTTGTTTTAGGTGGTTGGAGGGGTTACAAAAGGTGGCAAAGGGAATAGGAGGGATGGCGAGGGGAGGTAAGAAGATGGGTGGCGGTTTCAAAGGCGGTTGTAGGCAATGGAGGGTGATTTAGTTTGGGGTGGTTCGGGTTTCTAGGGTTATTGGGGTGGCGGTTAGGGTTTAGGGATGGCGATGTGGAGTAGTCGGCGCGCCGATGCCGACGAGGGGTGAAAGTGGGTGGTTGATTTGGTGGTTTGTGTGGTGGTTGGGGTTAAGGTTGGGTGGTTGTATGGTAGTTGGGTTAAAGGTGGAGAAAGCCAATGGAAAATATAGGAGGAGATGGGGGTTGGGGAGGGTTTGAGTGTAGAGGACTTTGGGGGAATAGAAAGGGGAATGAGAATGAAAAAAATGCGGTTTTTTCACTGGGTACTTACGAACTTTTGTGAAATGCACAGGATACTCTTCGTTTTAGGAATGCCCAATGTACAGTCAGTGGGGGTGTGAGGGAGGGTTTGAGTGTAGAGGACTTTGGGAAAATAGGAAGGGGAATGAGAAATGAAAAAAATGTGGCTTTTTCACCGGATACCCCTGGACTTTTGTGAAATGTACGGGGTACCAGGTAGGGGCACATGGTACATTCCTAAAACAATGAGGGTACCCCGTGCATTTCGCAAAAGTTAAGGGGTACCTGATAAAAAAGTAAAAAAAAAATGCTTTACATACAACATCAAAAAGATTTGGGGCAATTGTTTCACATTCTCTTTGATTATTACCCTCAATCAAACGACTCCTTAGTATTACTCCATTCTCCTCAGTTCAACTTATTTGGTTAAAGTTTCCTTTTCGGTTTCATTCGTCCTTGGAGTTGGATCTCACCGGTCACCACCGCCCTTGTAATTCTTGAAACACATAATATATATATTTTTTTTACATAAGTTTGATCAATTTCAATACGCTCCCAATGTGATAAACTGATATTTGATACTGATAGAGCTAGTCTAACCGAATTATAACTGGATTGAGTATCTTGATCATCGACAAGAGGAGATGGGGTTCTAGGAAGTATCAGAGAGTCAAATCAAATACTCATACTAAAATGAATAACTGCGCAATACGTAGGAAAATGTACGTTGAACTGTTGAAGCTAGGTATACTTCGAGAAATATTCTACGCGACTAACATTAATTAAAGTTACTTTCCTTTTTAGGATTAAAGGGAAAATAAATTAGCAGTAATAACTACAGTACAAAAGCTACAAATACTTGTATAATACTCGTACTAAAATATTCCATGCTCACTCCACAGTCGCACTCTTCAAGTCTCCATAGTCACATATACTTACTTAGTGGTCTACGGGTCTTCATACTAGGTTTGACACTTTGACGATCTATTTATACCTTGATTGCATAAAAGATACAATGATACACTACTACAACTCGTGCTAAATCCTTGTTAATTGGTTCCAATTTAATTTCACTAATTCATTTTAAGAGGCGGAATCGGTAAAATATTTTAGAAGGGACCATATCAAGAACTTTGTATTTTGGAGAAGACTAATAACTTAAATTAATCTATTTTATTAATAAAATAACATTTTTTTAACTTTCAAAATAAGAAAATTAATAAATTAGGAGGGGCCATGGCCCCCACCCGCCCCCCTTAGCTCCCCTATTCACTTCAATGTGTTTTAGTGATTATTAAATCTATATAATATATTCATTTTATTATATTTTAGATTTTTAGTTCAATTTAATAAATTTTGGCTCTAAAAAATAGAGTCGTCACTAAGTAAGCAACAATGCAATTAGTGTGGCTCCTGCTCTTGTAGAGTTGATCTAGTTTGTTAGAGGATATGTCAATGCCTTCTTTTTATACATGTAATGGTACTATCATAAATTGATAGATATAATCATACTAAGGCACTGTTCTTGTCAATTTATTTTTACTTGTCTGAACTTTTTTTTGATGATCTGAACTTATTTTTGCTGAACTGAACTTATTTTTGTTGAATTGAACTTATTTTTACTTATCTGGACTTATTTTTGCTGAACTGAACTTATTTTTGCTGAAACCATTAACAATTTATTAAGAATTGAAACTTATTTTTGTTGAACTATATTTGTTTTTGTTGAACTGCTGAACTTATTTTGCTGATCCGAACTTATTTTTGTTGAACTGAATTTATTTTTGCTGAAAATAAATAAAACTAAGTCGAGGAGAACAGGGCCTAATTTCTCTGTACAATATTGTTTTGTAAAAATTATTTTCCCATTGACCAATGTTATCTAGTACTCCAAGGATAGTGCATCATCTATGCAAGAAAACCTTAACCAAGCATCGTATAATCTTATAGTTTGCAACACTAAACACAATAAACTCGTGTATTATTTCTTAATACTCCGTAATTGAGTTTTGTTTCTTTACAATTTTACCTAAAATGGTAACCCAACAAGAGGCTTGCTTTCTTGATTTGTCAAGATTCACAAGTCTTTATTAATTGAGCATTAACTTTTGATTAATGTAGATTGTAGTACAAGTGTAGTGCTGTAAAGTGGGGGTCGCGAATACATATTTGGCCGGAAGGGGAAATTAGGAAAGTAGGATACAAGTCATACAACTATACAAGTACATGCATGACGATGGATTGAAAACCTTTTTGACCTATTTGTGTAGAGTCTCATACTCACATAATAGTAGTTGTAGCTCTTTTATGGATCTTCATCGATATATTTGTTCATAAATCATAACACTTCTTTCTTTGGAAAGTAGAGTTCAGACGAAGTATTGACTTTACCGTCATTTTTAATCTATGATTAAATATTCAAATTCTCATATCAATCAACGTATTGAAGCTTCAATACCTTAATAATAATAATAATAAATATAATGTTAATAATAAATATAATGTTATTGAGCACATTATGTTTAATTATTTGAGTATTAATTATTCCATTTTAATTTTGTTATTAAGAAATAGCAAACATTAGCATATATTCTCAACATAATGTATCCCCTATATCTGTTACCTTTCCCTTAATAGAAAAGAAAATTTGAGTAATGGTGGACAGGCATATGATTCTCTCAACTATTGTTTCTGTTATGTATACTTTCATCACATTACCCTCGCATAGCCGCATCTCCACCAGACCAACATCCACTTAATTAGTTTGTATTTTATAATTTTATTTAGTTAGTTTGAAAGTGATGTGTACTCTCTATTTTCTTTTTTCTCTTTTGACTTCAACTCTCTAATGGTACAGCTTATTATACCTCTAATCAATGTACAACCAAAGTTAAAAAATTTGTGCATTTGATTCAAATAATGAGCAGATTTTTTTACTAATGCAGGACAAGAGCGAACAACTATCCCCATTAACCAACACAAGTTATTCTGGCACATTTTGTTTAGACTCATGCACACCTAATAAACTTTTCAAGAGGTTACCTATCTTCAAATTGATCTCAGCCAAGTACAATTAACAATGAAATTTCTCATAAAATAAGCTCTCTGAAAAAAAGATACATTTTGTCGGGGTATGAGTAGTACATATAATCTTTTTAAAGCAATTATGAGAAGCATTACTGTTATAACAGAAAAAATGTGCTACATCTGTTCCATATTGTTTGTAACTTTTACTAAAAATGGATGTTTCATAGTATTTGTAACAAATATCTTCTTTCCTTCTTAACTTGTCTTTTCTCTCTTTCTCTATCCTCATCACATGCATCCCTAAAATTTTTTTTTTCTTCTCACAAACAAATTTTACTTTGTAATTAGTGCAAATTTTTTTGTTACATATACTTCATCTACTCTATATTACTTGCAACATACCTTCTTGGTTCACATTTTTTAGGAAGAGATTTGAAAGTATAGACAATCAAATTAATCAGAAGAATTTTAACTCTGATAACATATAGTAGTGTCCATCTTGCTTGTGTTTAAGTTATTTCAATAATATTGTTCATTTACACCATCAACTGTAAAAGACGAGTCAAAATGTTGTGTTGCAAGTAATATAAGAGAGGGAAATATTAATATGTACATTGTGGACATTGTTTTAGTGAGCCGAAGTGAAGGAAAGATGGAGTTGTACCTACCGCTGCAAAAATGGGGGGCTCGGGCTCAGGCTCAGGCTCAGGCTCAGGCTCAGGCTCAACAAAGCTTTCATCAGCTTTACATTATTTCCACCAAGTACTACTAAGGAGAGTAAATCCAAATCCTCCTCACTACTCACTAGAGTCTAATTAAGATGTTGATGATTTTCTTCATATATATATATACATATATAAAGATAATGAAATTGTAAAACTAATTGATTTGGTGAATCCAATTATTTAAAAGAATATATCTCATGTGGGACAGGCGTATATTATTTAAAGTTGATGCATCATTAAACTACAACTATGCAATATGCAATTGTTATTTTAACAATAACGCAACAAATGTTAATAATATTTTTTTTTACAGGAACAAATAATAATAATAAAAATTTATGAAAAGCAATGAAGACACGCAAAATAAATAATTAATAAATTCAACAAGTTGTTGGCATCATTTAAATGCTTAAAGTTATAACATAATGAGTGATTAGAACTAATTAATAAAATAATATAAATGAAAGCATCAAAGAAAATGGATTTGTAAAGCTTGCGTTGGCGTCACGATAGAAGATCACTTGCCATGGGGCTATGCCAGATATTGTCTCCATTAAAAAATTTCTCCTAAGTACTTTAAAAAATAAAAATAGTGTGCGTTTAGTAAATGTTTTTGTGAAAATATTATAAGTCAAAAGCTAACATTCAAAGAAAATTGATACGAGGTATGATGTAATATTTAAAAGTTACTTAGGATTTGTTTACATCAGCTTAAAATCAGTTCAGTTTAGCTCCATTCATTTCAATTTAGCTCTTCTTTTATTTTGCTACTTATTAATCATTTATAAAAAACTTTCAGTTCATTTTAGTTCAGCTCCAATCAGTTTAGCTCAGTTAGCTGTTTTCAGGTGAAGTAAACATGCCCTTAATAATTGTTGTAGACTTATGGTATTAAACTTTTGTACGCCTTATGTAAATCAGAATTTGTATATTGTTAATTATATTTACGTAATTATAATTATTTTCTACAATATGACTCTGATCAACGCAAATCAAGTGGGAGATTAAATTAATCGATTAATAGGTGAGTTGATATTAAAAAGTCGAGAAGACACGTTTTGTTTGATGGGTATCGTGAGAATGACAATAATTGTTTTTTAAATGTTATCATGTATCATTTTTAAGATTCTTTTTTTTCCCCACTTTGTTGGTTTTGGCCACGTTTCATGCATCATACATTCATATGCCAACTCTAATCATGTGGAAAACCATGGGTTTAGTGGTACAATTTTGCTTTATTATTTCATTAATTTTTATGATTAAATCTATTTAATATTAATCCATTATTACTTTATTAGTTATAATGTTGCATCTTGCATGACTTTCTTATTCTTTTTTTTACCTACTTTGACAATATTATAATCCATTATAGCATTGATGAGAATAACTGAATAAAATATATTAGACAATTTGCTAACCAACCACTATATCTTTGTCAAATGAGCATCGATTGATGTTAGTTGTTATAATTAAAAATAATGGAATAAAACTTCATTAAACTTTATAATTTTGTTGTTGAATTGAACTTAAATGTACTATATATGATATTGACTTAGAAGTTATCGACAAAATTGATCTAAATTGAATTGAAATTAAGCTCAAAAGAATTAGAGGTATGTAATGATTTTAATTTTTAATGTAATAACTTCCTAATCCTCCTCCGATTCCCATTTTCTTTGAAATTCTTGAAATCCTTGAAATCATGAGGTCTAACAGTCTAAAATTCTTTAAACAATAAACATGCTCATTCTATTTAAAAAATGTTTGGGTAGATGTTTGATACTTTGACTCATTGACTGCTCATTTGAGCTACATGGAAGAGGTTGACTTCAAGCCTTTACTCTCTTTCAGCATGTATTCATCATCCATGCATTTCTTTGGATTGTTTGATGAGTAACTTCTGTCTTGAAATTTTAATGATAGAAATTCTCATTGAATTTTGACATGTACAAGTTGTCTAATTATTGTTTTCAATTTTGTGTGTATCCTATCATTGCTTGTTTTTTATTTTTATTAACTAATTAATCAAACCATAATATGAAAGTAACCATAAAATAGGAATATAGAGAGAATGTAGAGACTATGAAGAGAATGGCAATTGTATTATTATTCTTATCACAACATCATATACATAATATAAATATATACATATGGTTATAACATTCAAGGGGTACAATACTTTTAAATGGTACATTCAATAGACATATTCTTTGAGGACTTTTACGGATATAATGACGTACACAATATTTTCATAACACTCCCCCTTGGACGTCAATTATATTATATTATCTAATGCCAATTAATTATGTGTATGCGCCTGAATGTTGCCTCATTAAAAACCTCACCAGGAAAACGCTATGGGAAAAACCATGATTAGGGAAAAAGAGTACAACGCGCATTTACTCCCCCTCATGTGTACATCATTGAAGATCTTTTAGACGACGCAATCCAATGGTATAAGTCAACTTCCTAAATGTAGCAGTTGGAAGTGCTTTAGTAAACAGATCTGCTAAGTTTTCGCTTGAACGAATCGTCAAAACATTAATTTCGCCATTCTTCTGAAGATCATGTGTGAAAAAGAATTTTGGTAAGATGTGCTTTGTTCGATCACCTTTGATGTATCCTTCTTTGAGTTGTGCAATGCATGCTGCGTTATCCTCATATAAAATTGTAGGAATATCTTTCCCGGATGTCAAACCACAATCTTCTCGTATATGATGAATCATCGACCTTAGCCATACACATTCACGACTAGCTTCATGGAGATAATATCTCTGAATGGTTAAAAGAAGTAGCTGCAATAGTTTGTTTCATAGAACGCCAAGAAATAGCAGTACCACCACATGTGAATACATATCCAGTTTGTGATCGAGCACTATGAAGATCAGATAGGTATCTAGCATCTGCAAAACCAATTAAATCTACTTTGGCTAGATTATGAAAAAATAAACCCATGTCTTTTGTACCTTGAAGATAACGAAGTATGTGTTTGACTCCATTCCAATGCCTTCAAGTAGGACATGAACTAAATCTTGCCAATAAATTGACTGAAAAAGATATGTCAGGTCGAGTATGACTTGCAAGATACATTAATGCACCTATAGCACTTAAACATGGTACTTCAGGACCAAGAATTTCTTCATTAGTTTCCCGAGGGCGGAACGGGTCTTTATCCACTTCAAGTGACCTTACAACTATTGGGCTGTTCAACGAATGTAATGTATCCATATAAAACCTTTGCAGCACTTTTTGTGTGTATGTTGTTTGGTGTACGTACAAGGATTCCATTGTTAAAGTATTCAATTTGTAACCCCAAACAAAATTTTGTCTTGCCAAGATCTTTCATTTCAAATTCTTTCTTTAAATACTCCATTGTTACTGAAATCTCTTCAGGAGTTCCAATAAGGTTTAAATCATCAACATACACTGCAATTAGGGGTGTGCAAGATTTTACGGTTCCGAATTTCCGGTTCGAAATTTTCCGATTCCGTTCCGAAAAATCGGAATTCCGATCAAGATTTTTGAAAACCGGAAAAACCGGACCGGATATCCGGTTTTTTAAACCGGATCGCATACGGAATGGATTTTTAAAAAATCGGATTCCGGATTTCTAAGGAAAACAAAATCCGGAATTCCGGTTTTCCGGATTTTTCCGAATTTTTCCAGATTTCCGATCTGGTTTTTAAGGGTATATGTGTAAATTTTAGAGAAATTCTAGTATATAATTCGGAACCGGATATCCGGATTTCCAATCCGTTATTTCCGGATATCCGAATTTTCGGAATTCCGGTTTTTTCCGGAACGGATACGGAATCAATTTTGTTGGTTCCGAAAATCCGGATATCCGAATTTTCGAATCGGAAAATTTCCGATTTCCGGTTTTGCACACCCCTAACTGCAATAACAACAAATCCTGATCCAAATATTTTATAAATATACATTGACTAATTGGATCATTCTTATAGCCTTCTTTCAACAAGTACTCACTCAAACGTTTATACCACATACACCCAGATTGTTTCAACCCATAAAGAGATTTATCCAGTTTAATTGAAAATTGTTCTAGAGAACCTGAATCAGTTGCTTTTGGCAACTTAAAACTTTATGGGAGTTTCATATAAATTTCATTATCCAGTGGGCCATATAGATAGGCAGTTACTACATCCATCAATCGTAAGTCAAGTTTTTCTCTTATTGCCAGACTAATTAGGAATCTAAAAGTTGTTGCATCTACCACAGGAGAATATGTTTCTTCATAGTCAATTCCTGTTCTTTGTGAGAATCCTTGTGCAACTAGCCTTGCTTTATATCTAACAATTTCACCCTTTTCATTACGTTTTCGCACAAAGACCCATTTATATCCCACTGCTTTACACCTTCAGGTGTACGGACAATAGGTCCAAATACTTGTCTTTTTTCAAGAGATTTTAATTCTGCTGTAATTGCTTCTTTCCATTTTGGCCAATCATCTCTTTGTCTACATTCATCAATGGACTTTGGTTCATGATCCTCATTTTTATCTTCATTATTATCCATAATTTCTAATGCTATACTGCATGCAAAATCACCATCGACGTCGATTTCAGTTCGGTTTCAAGTAATTCCGGACATGACATGATTTGTTGAAATTTCTTCATTATTAGGTACCTTTTCTTCCTCTATCATGTCTGAATTTTCTTCTACAGATTTTTCAAAATCAAGTACTTCCTCAATTTGGTCATCATTTATCTTTACTCCTTGTCTTTTTCGAGGAATTTTATCTTTGAAACCTATTGGTCTTCCATGCTTCTGGCGTGCTTTAGTTTCACTAGCAATTTCATTTCGTCCTTCTGGGACATCAATTTTAATTGGAGCATTTACAGCTGGAATATGTGACTTAGTCACTCCTTTTGGATTAGTAAAAGCGTCTGACAATCAGTTTGCTAAGCTTTGTAAATGAATTATCTTTTGAATTTCTTGTTCACATTCACTCGTACGAGGATCAAGATGAGATAACCGTGATTCATTCCAACTAATTTCTTGGTCCAGCTGTTTCTTTTCTCCCCCTAAACTCGGGAAAACTGACTCATTAAAATGACAATCAGCAAAACGTGCAGTGAACAAATCTCTTGTGGTTGGTTCGAGATATTTAATAATCGATGGGGATTCGAAACCAACATATATTCCTAGTCTCCTTTGAGGACCCATCTTGGAGCGTTGTGGTGGAGCTATTGGAACATAAACTGCACATCCAAAATTTATTAGATGGGAGATATTTGGTTCTGAATAGGCTATCGCACACCTCTCAAAAATAACCGAACAACTATAACTAGTATAGCAAGGGAAGTAGGGATCGAATCCTCAGGGAAGCTATTAAATTCTACTAGTTCTAAAAAGCCTAAAGCGTGTAAGGGGCCTTGGTGGAAATTTCGGTAAATGGTTTCTAAAACTAAGAAGACTAAGAATTGAAACTAAGGAAATGACGAGAAATTATTGATTAAACTCTATTAATAGAAACCTAGGGCTATCGGTTCACTATGACCAATCAACAAACTCAAATAACGCTCACTAATCAATTCATTGGCATTCATTGAACTAGGGCTCACTAATTCTCTCGAACTTAGACTCCCTCAAAACTCCTTTACCGGCTCTCGCTCGCATAAATTCGTTTTTGCCTATTATTCAGTGGTCTAATTGTGGTAATCTTACCTCTCGGCCTTGATTTCAACAATAACCTAACTTACAACTAAATCTGGCCACAATTTAATTGCAATCGCTAGAAATCAATAATAGGAATTCAATTAGAAGCCAAGAACTAATTAGAAAACATAATTTAAATTCAAGTCATGATCATAGATCCCCTAACCCTAGAGGAAACGACTACTCACTCATAATTAAGGGAAAAAAAGCAAAATTGAAATCAAACAACATGATCATGAACAAAGAATTAATTAAATCTAAATTAATTACTAATAAAACTAAATTAAGAATCAAAATAGCAAAACTAATTAATCTAAACAAAAAACTAAGAAATTAAAGAGAATCATGAAATTAAAAGAATTAAAAAGCATAAGGAAAGGAATTACCAAAATAAAGATTGAATTGCATTAATCGAAAGCTTGAATTGTTGAACAAAGTATTTAACCCTAAAATTCTAGAGAGAATAAGTAATTTTGGATTCCTAGGTCTAAAAGTATGATAAAAACTAGTTAGAGTCGTGCCCCCTTTACATAGAGTATATATAGGATTTGGGTTTTATTAAAATAAAACCCACGAAGCAAAACCGCGCGGAAAAATCAATCGGACTCTTAAAACCCTTCACCTGTGCCCGCGAGGAACAAAAACGAATCCTTCCCTGTGCCCGCAGGTCTTCAATTTTGGGACTTATGAGTTCTCTGATCTATGTGGTGGGCGCATAGGTCAGAGAAGCTTTAAAGGTTGCGCCCGCATGAACAATGAGGAACAACATTTTGATGATCTTGCTTGAGTTCTTCGCTCGATTCTTTGAATCTCATTCGTGACTTCTCGTGACTTGGCACGCATCCCGAGGCAAGTGTTTTTTGACTCGTTTTAGCTTCTAATGACTTCATAACTCTCTATTACGCTCCCGAAACATATAAAACAAAACCGAAAACCACTCGTAATAACCAAAAGAGTATAATATAACTGTAAAAGTTTCTAAAAGTCAACTAAAGATGCTAAAACCATTCTAAAACATAACTTAACGTCGAAATGCGATATTTAATCAAAACAAAGCCACAAACTTAACTATTTAGCACAAGAATCAACTGAAAATGAGGGAAAAACACAACATAAAACACGTATATCAAATTCCCCCGAACCGAACCTTTGCTCGTCCCGAGCAAAACACAACGAAATTGACTACACCTCATAAAAAACAAAAAAAAACATCATAACTCAAGAGAACATCCGAAGACACATGGATCAAGGCCAGCCAATCAAGCACCCAATTACCGTCCTTCCTAAATACTGGTCAAACAAAACCAACCAAGCAAGTTTAATGAATCGATGACTAGAGTAGCTCACGGGTTGTCACTCCACACAGTTAATGATGAGCTTATAACAATGAAGCTCTAACCCTCACCTCCCAACCAAATGTGGAATGCAATGCAAAATGTGTTTAAATGCAATTTTAAGAACCCGAAACCCACATCTCACACCTCATGCAAGTGTTTGAGGGTATCCACTCATCCTAAATGTCGACTCGAAATGCACTTAATACTCTACGACCTTGACAAAGGATTCACTTCACAATAACCATAGCATGTGCACGAAGATCATTTGGGATAATGTGGTGGAATGCGGGGTATACGCATATAAAATCGAGGAAAATCATTAACATTCTCCATCATCCAATTCAACCAACTTAAACCAAACTTTTCTTTATTTTTCACATCAACACCATAAATCTCATAATTCAATCATCAACCACTACTTCACAAACTTTAAACTTCTATTTTTCTTTTATTTCATCTTTTTTTTTCAACTTTATTATGCTTTCATAATTTTTTTTTCACTTTATTTTTCATGCATAATAAAACATAGTTTCACGATTCTTAATGATTTGTTTTTGCTTAAAATTCAGTAAACAATAAACATAATCATCACACATACATAACTAGGCTATGAATAAAATATGACTTTTTAATTAATTACAATAGCGTAGACATTGGTATGCAAAGCCTTATATGTGAAACTTTATAGTTTAACTTTCAACAATAACATTTCCAACTATTTCACCATCAATCCTCCATAACACCCTTCGAAACTTTATTTTAACAACATCACAACTACTTCAACTCCCCCAAACCAAGTTTGGCCATATAATGCATTATGTAATAGGGCTAATAGGCTTGTAATTTGGCTAAACTACAAATGAAAGGGATAAAAGCTCAAAACATGGGATCAAGGGAAAATTTAAATGTGGAAAATGAAATTCTGAAGCTCAAAAGAAGAAATGAGAGCCTTTTATCATACGCAACATACATAGAGTCCATAATTAAAGTTACTAGAACCCAAAGTCAAACCCAAGATCATAATTGCACCAGGAACTAAGCACACATGAAAAGAAAATATGAATGAATTTATATTCAAAAGTGGCTCAAATCCTCCCGTTAACACAGTTCAAGTCCAAGACCCAAGAAAGGTTAGTTGAGAAACATTGACCAATAAAAGGAAATCAAGCAATCAAATTCAAGTCATAGCCAACCAATCACACATGTGGATCCATCCGCAGTCAAGAGTCATAAAGTTTTCAAAATAAGTACAGGGGTACAGAAGTAGTCAATTCCGACAATAAAACTCAACTGGGACAAGAATAATCCATTAAGCCAATTCTCTCTAAAATTAAACCTAAGAAAACAGTACAATTTTTTTGGTCACATGTAAACTCTCATTCCTAACGAATGGTACAAACCATGCAACAGCCCTAAGAAAGCAATAAAACTAAACTAAGAAAGCAGTTAAAACTAACTAAGCACACAAAACAAAACAAAACAAAACAAAACAAAAGAGAAGTTGTAATGATCTAACCAACCCGGTCTCAATTGCTAACAGGAGTCCAACTAAGTACTGAACCAATAATACATCTCGCTCGAATTAAATCCTGAAAAGGAAAAGAAACAAACCAATCTCCAAAGAAAAAGGTAAAAAAACAATAAGAGGAAAAAGAAAAAGAAAAAAAATAAAGAAAACAAAGCAAAAATGAAAAAAAACTAAGCAAAAAGGACAAAAATACATAAATCCTCCCCCCAAACCAAATTTTTGTCCCGTCCCGAGACAAATAACCATGCAAAGCAGAGGAAGGAGGCGAAGCCAAGCTCTACTGACCGGATCCCCAGTACCTAGGATAGTACTGGTCATAGAACGACTGATAGGGGTAAGAGGTGGGCTCAATGCTAGGATCGTATGTAGGTGGCCAGTTAGGATGGTTCGGGAATCCCTGAATCGTCCCTGCTGCAACATTGCTCGTGTGCTCCCTCCACTGAACTCTCTGTAGCAAATCAACATCAGAACGGAGTCCTCGAAGTGAATGATCTATCTTGTCGAACCGCTGCTGGTTATAGAGATGCATATCATCAAATCGGTTCATCAGGGGAGTCATGCCGAATGTGGAGGAGGAGTGACCAGCATAGCTATATCGTGGTGGCTCAGGTCGTGGTGGAGCTGGTGGACGCTGGGCTTGGCCGCCTGCTTGCTGAATCAGGTTGACCATCTGCACGGCCCTTTTCTCTGAATCTGCCCTTTCCTGTAGTGGGATGTTGTTAGGTGGGATCCTCCAAGGGTTCTGGCGGTCTGGGTGCTCCTAGTAGGTGAGGCTAACATAGGCATTAGGCAAGTAGCACCATGAAATTTCCCGAACACACCAAACAAACCTCTCTCTGTGCCCTCTCTGATAATGTCTAAGGAAGTTAGCAGCTCTCAGGGTAGTCGTATCGAGGTAGGGATTTTTCTCGATCGGCTATAGCTGGTGGATCTGCTCAGTGTGACCTAGAGTGTGGGCCAACCATGTAATCATGCCACCGATATAGATAGTGCCGGTGTTAGTGATCCCCTCTACAATTTCAGCAAACCGGCGGGCTAGAAAGAACCCGAAGTTATAATGGAGAGGCTGTCTGGCATATCCCTCTGTCACCATCCATAATAGTCTGATCTCATCAGGATAAACTTGCCCTGATTCTCCTCTAGAAAATAAGTAGTAAACCACGAACCACAGGAAATACCGAAGGGCAGGGTGTTGTACCTCTGATGCTTTGGCGGTGGTAGAAGTGAAGGTGGAGCTGCCATCAGTGATTCTCTCCCACCAGGCTCCCTCAAAATACGGTCTCATGCTCAGCTGTAGACCAAACTGCATTTTCGGGGTTCCATAGAAACCGCTCATTAAGTTCATCAACATTCATCTCATAATGCTGCCCGAAGATAGTGAAGCTGATGTGTGTCTTTCAGCACTAGGGGTATCCTGGGAAACATGGAAGTGGTAACTGGATAGGAACTCCAAGGTGAGCTCTCGGTATGTGTGTGGAACCTACTGGGTTTTTCCATCAGGACCGGGCATAGTGGCGTTGATCCAGTTTCCCCATCCAATCCGGTAAGCCATTCTCATCACTTGATCGGTGATACCAAGCTTGTCACATGTTTCTTTATGGAAGAACCGTGTGGACCTGATTGTTCTTTTGGAGAACTTATCAAGACGTTTCTCCCTATCCTGACGGTTCTGAGGTGGTGTTCTGGAGGAGGATGGCTGTTTTCCCTTTGAAGCTGAAGAGGATGCCCCGGTTTTCTGAGACTTCTTGGGGCCTTTGCCAAGTAGTTTGCCAATTGATTTCCTCATGATCTTACAAGACATATGCAGGAAAGACAGAGATTAGCATTCCATTAAAGCAAGTCTCGAAACCAAAATCATGTCAATCATGAAAGCATAAAGAATAATGAGATTTGAAAGCATGATCAAAGAAAACAATCAAGGCATTGTAGTCATCATACAATCAAAGTTACAAACAAGATTCTGCGGAAATTTCGGCATGACCCGTTTGTAAATGCAACTAAACCAATGAGAACTACAAAGTTCTAATCAACTAAAGCCAAGAGTGCAACCAAAAACATTCAAACTTAAGCATTACTTGCATACTATGCCTCCAAAACCAACATGTCCAAGGTCATATTCATAAACCAACTTACACCAATATAAACATAACCATTGAACAATTAATGCCTTAAACACATCCAAACAACTTCAATGAGACTTTAAGAACAAGTAAGAATGACTAGTTAAGATAAGTAGCAACTACTAACCATTTTATAAGCATAAAGTTCAATATGAAAGTTGCTAGTAAAAATTCATGAGCAAAGCTAGAGTTCTAAGTAAGCAATGAAGTAATCCAAAGCATGATTTTAAGCATTCTAAAGACCTTAAACATGAATTTAACTAGTTAACACTCCTAATTGGCAACAACTTCATGAGTAATCATCAAAATTTTCATGGAAATCTTACTCAACAGTAAAGCACAAAAACTTCCAATTAATTATAATTAACAACTCCAAACATGATAATGAAGCATAAAAATAGCTATTAAACACTCATGAACAACAACAATCAAGTTTAGAGTGATCAATTAAATTCGTAATAAAAATACCCAAAAATTGAAAATTCATGAAAACTTCATAAAACTTCATATAAATTGGATAAAAAGGAAGTTATACCTTAGTAGATGATAATAGATCAAGAAATTTGAAGAAAATTGAATAAGCAACCCACAAATCAAACCCAAATTGAACTCAAATTTTCGAACCCTAGGTTATGCAATTCGTGATTTTTTTTTTTCCAAATTTTAACTCCAAGGTGTTGTTTAGAGTAGTGAGAGGAGTGTTGTGTTAAAATTTGAAGTGATTTGGAGTAGTATGGAGGGAGTTATGGTGAATTGAAGTTGAAGGTTTTAGGGGTTTTAATGGTGTGAGAGAAGAAGAAGAAGATAGATTGAGAGTTTAGGAAATTAAAAGATAAAAATAAAAATAATATTGATGATAAAAAGATATAATAATAATAATAATAATAATAATAATAATAATAATAATAATAATAATAATAATAATAATAATAATAATAATAATAATATAAGTATAGTAGTATTAGGGGGGCGAAAAAAATGAGATACGGGTTGATTACTAAGCCCACGCGAAAAAAAAAAAAAAAGAAAAAGGACGAACGGATGTCCGCAGGAGCCCCCTGCGCCCGCAGCAAAGAAAAACAAAGTAAGGGTTGCGCCCGCAGGTGAAGTCTGCAGAGAAATTCTGAGCTTCTGTTTTAAAATGCGGGCGCATAGAATAGTATGGGTTTTGACTGCTGCGCCCGCAGGTACTTTCTGCAGGTCATTTTTGCTGATTTTTTTTTTCTTTTTCTCCCTAATTAATGAATAAACTTATAAATTATTATTATTAATCATCACTTAAGCACGTTTTAACTCTTACACTCTCCTTAATTACTCCAATTAAACATTAAACACTTAGACCCTTAGCTAGACTTCACAAAATCAAAACAAAAGCTAAACTAAGCTAAACTAAACTACGAAAACACACAAAAATACGCAAAAACATGCAAAAAGAGAAAAGAAGGGATAGAAAGCTCGGGTTGCCTCCCGAGGAGCGCTCTTTTAAGGTCACTAACTTGACCATGGCTGCATTAGTGATCAAGGCGTATTAGGATCATCGAGTTGGATGACTTCAACCAAACCGATGACATCTCCTTCATAGTATGGCTTCAACCGTTGACCGTTAACTTTGAATATTTCACACTTTTCACTTTGAACTTCAACATAGCCAAATTTGCTAACATTTATGACTGTAAAGGGGCCACTCCATCTAGATTTCAGCTTTCCAGGGAATAATCGAAGTCTTGAGTTAAACAATAGAACCTTATCACCGACTTGAAACTCCCTTTTCATGATTCATTTATCGTGCCATTTTTTCGTCTTTTCTTTATAAATTTTGGCACTATCATATGCTCCTAGCCAAAATTCATCTAATTCATTCAACTGTAGCAACCGTTTTTCACCCGCAAGCTTAGCATCCATGTTTAATTCCTTGATTGCCCAATAAGCTTTGTNCCCTAGATTGCCTAATAAGCTTTGTATTCAAGTTCTACTGGAAGATGGCACGCTTTTCCATAAACTAATCTATATGGGGAAGTGCCAATTGGAGTTTTAAACGCTATTCTATACGCCCATAAAGCATCATGAAGCTTGCTACTCCAATCCTTTCTCGATTTCGCAACCGTCTTCTCTAGAATGGACTTGATTTCTCCGTTTGACACCTCGACTTGACCACTTGTTTGTGGGTGATATGATAATCTCGTCCTATGATAAACACCGTATTTCTCTAGCAACTTATCCAACCTTTTCTCATGAAAGTGCGTTCCCCCATCACTGATGATAGATCTAGGGACTCCGAACCTAGGAAAAATAACCTGCTTAAACATTTTTAAAACGGTGTTAGCATCACTATGGGGAGAAGCAATTGCTTCCACCCACTTGGAAACATAATCCACAGCGACCAATATAAAACGATTACCGTTAGAAGAAGGGAATGGACCCATATAATCAATACCCCAAACATCGAAGATTTCAACTTCTAAAATACCTGTTTGAGGCATTTCATGCCTTTTTGAGATATTACGTGTCCGTTAGCACGAATTGCAAGACATGACAAAGTCTCTAGCATCCTTGAGTGTCGTAGGCGAATAGAAACCGGATTGCAATATCTTAAACATCGTTTTGGCGGGCCCAGCATGTCCTCCATAGGGTGATGAGTGGCAATGGTGCAGAACTCCATAGACATCCCAATCTGGTACACACCTGCGATATAAGCCATCTGCACACTCACGAAACAAGTTAGGGTCATCCCAAAAATAACGCCTAACATCATGTAAAAACTTTTTCCGTTGNAAAACTTTTCCGTTGCTGACAAGTAAGATCGGGAGGTAATACTCCTCCAACTACATAAGATCGGGAGTGTTAGAAATCACAGCTAGAAGATGGTCATCAGGAAAAGAGTCATCAATAGGAGTTGAAATCTCCCCATCTTCATATCGAATCCTAGATAGGTGGTCTGCAACCACATTCTCTGCACCTTCCTTGTCACAGATTTCCAGATCAAACTCCTGAAGGAGCAAAATCCACCTAATAAGCCTCGGTTTTTCTTCTTTCTTGCCATGTAAGTACTTTAAATCTGCATGATCGTTGTTAATAATAACTTTCGAACCTATAAGATAAGAGCGAAATTTATCGAGAGCATACACTATAGCAAGCAGTTCTTTTTCAGTTGTTGCATAGTTAATTTGAGCTGGATCTAAAGTCTTACTAGCATAGTAGATAGCATGCAAAATCTTGTCTTTCCTCTAACCTAACACGGAACCTATAGCATAGTCACTAGCATCACACATAATTTCAAAAGGTAATTCCTAATCAGGTGATTGAATGATTGGTGCTGAGATTAGTGCTTGTTTGATCAAATTAAAAGATTCAAGGCATTCATCGGTGAAATTAAACTCGACATCTTTTAATAGCAGTTGTGTCAAGGGTTTAGCAATTTTAGAGAAATCTTTGATGAATCTACGGTAAAACCCTGCATGACCTAGAAAGCTTCTAACACCTTTTACACTTACTGGTGGAGGTAATTGTTCAATAACTTGGATTTTAGCTTTATCTACTTCAATACCTCTTTCAGAGACTAGATGTCCTAGGACAATTCCTTCCGTCACCATAAAGTGACATTTCTCCCAATTGAGGACCAAATTCACCTGTTCACATCTTTTAAGCACTTTAGTTAGGTTAGCCAAACATGAATCAAAATCAGTACCATAGACACTAAAATCATCCATGAAGACTTCCATGCTAGACTCTATGAACTCAGAAAATATAGCCATCATACATCTTTGAAAGGTAGCAGGTGCATTACATAGACCAAAAGGCATTCTACGGTAAGCAAAAGTGCCATAGGAGCATGTAAATGTAGTTTTAGATTGATCATCAAGATGGATAGGTATTTGGAAGAACTCAGAATAACCATCTAGATAGCAAAAATATTTATTAGTTGCTAGTCTTTCTAACATTTGATCAATAAAAGGGAGAGGGAAATGATCCTTTTTGGTGGCAACATTTAATTTCCGGTAATCAATGCACATTCGCCAACCGGTAACAACCCTAGTGGGGATAAGTTCATTTTTAACATTTCGCACAACAGTTGTTCCCCCCTTCTTAGGGACTACCTGCACTGGACTTACCCATTGAGAATCTGGCACAACATAAATGATACCTGCATCAAGAAGTTTGAGAACCTCTTTCTTCACCACTTCCTGCACGTTAGGGTTAAGTCTCCTTTGTCCCTGTATACAAGGCTTATGGCCTTCTTCTAGATGAATTCTATGCATGCAAAAATCAGGACTTATTCCAGTTAGATCATCAAGTGTATAACCAATAGCCTTTTTGTGAGTTTTAAGCACAGCAAGCAACTTTTCAAGTTGACTATCAGTAAGTTTAGAGCTAACTATGACTGGATACAACTCGGCATCATCTAGAAAAGCATATTTTAAATTAGGGGGAAGGGGTTACATTTCGGGCTGTGTTACCTCTTTGATGGCATATGATTGTTGAGGCAATGATTGATACCTTTGGCTCTCCTCTAAAGTCATCTTCTCATTGTTCAATTCATGGCCTATAGCATCAATTTCCGAATCTCCTTCACCTGCATTAGCATCCAAACACAAAATGGCCTCTAGGGGATCCTTTGTAAGGGATCGAGGCATGTCATCCAAAACAATTTCACTAATGATATCAATCCTATAACACGACTGCTTTATCATGGGGTTTTTTACTGCATTATTAAGATCGAATGTCACTTTGTCATCCCCTATAGAAAGAGTTAAACTTTCATTTTTAACATCAATGACGGAACCTGCAGTATGTAGGAAAGGTCTGCCTAGAATGATGGGGATATGAGCATCCTCATCAATATTAAGGACAACAAAGTCAACAGGAATAAAAAATTTTCCTACTCTAACAGGTACATCTTCTAAAACACCCTTAGGGTATTTTACAGTTCTATCCGCCATCTGCAAAGTAACATTAGTAAATTTAAGTTCTCCCATTTCAAGCTTCTTACAAATTGATAAGGGCATCACACTTACACTAGCCCCTAAATCACATAGAGCCTTATCAATAAATAGAGGACCTATTGTATGGAATTGAAAAACTGTCAGGATCCTTCAACTTAGGAGGAGATTTGTTTTTAAGGATCGCACTGCACTCCTCGGTGAGTGCAATTGTCTCTGTTACATTCAACTCACGTTTCCTGCTTAAAATATCTTTCAAAAATTTTGTATAAGTAGGCACTTGAGTAATTAAATCAGCGAAAGGCACAGTAACTTGCAAATTTTTAACTATTTCAAGGAATTTACGAAAGTGATTATCGTTCTTACTCCTGGTTACCCTGTTCGGAAAGGGTAACGGCACCTTTGAGGGAGGAATCGTATCAGTAACTGAATCTACTGCTGGAGCTTGCTTCTTTGATGCTTCCTTCTCCTTTTCTGCAGCTGCTTTCTCAAGGTCTTCAATAACAACCGAACTAGTCTTCTTTGTTCCATCTGCAGCCTTGTTAGCATCATTATCAGGTATTCTAGGACCTTCATAGTAAGTACCGCTCCTTGTTGCAATGGAATTGCAATGATCACGAGGTGGATTGCTTGATGAAGCATTTGATGGAGCAGGTTGAGGAGGAAGTTGGCCTTGTTGCCTTTGTGCTGATGATTGAGCAATTTGTGCTACTTGAGTCTCCAATTGTCGATTGTGGGCCTGCATAGCTTCCATGGCTTTCTGCGTCTGCATCATCATGTTCTTCAGTTCTGAAATGTCATTGTATTATTATTCTTATCACAACATCATATACATAATATAAATATATACATATGGTTATAACATTCAAGGGGTACAATACTTTCAAATGGTACATCCAATAGACATATTCTTTGAGGATTTTTACGGATATAATGACGTCCACAATAATTTCATAACAAACCAATCTTAAATGTATAATTATAATTTTTTTAATAGGATTTGTCTTTTATAGATGTGCTACAACCTTGTTAATATATATAGTTTTTTTTTTCAAATGTTCATTCACACATTTACATTACAAATTAACCAATTTATTTATGCAACATGTAAAGAAAATACGGGTATTTAGTTGATAAATTTCACTTGACTAAAACAACCTTCTCACATAAAAATTCATTTTTTTTAACTTGAATAAAACATACGGAGTACGGAGTACTACTATCATACAAAGCAAACTCAAAAATAACTACCCTTAAATTACCATTTTTTTATTGTGGAAATTTTTTTATTTAATATAGAGTATTTCAAATATTATACGGAGTAATTTTTTTTTCTCATTTTTTTAAGCTATGTACTTATCATTATATTATGGTGTATATTATATGCACTGTGCACACATAGCGTGTTGTCACGCGCTGGCTCTTTCCCTAGTCGCTCACGTGTGCCACTCACTTACACTCCCGTCGTAAGACAAGTCAGGCAACCCCAAAGCTAAGCTAAGTATTGCTAAGAAAGGTAGTTGATGTGTTTGTGTGGATTTGGCTAAGTAGATAGTTAGCAAGAACACGAGTGCTTGAAAGGATTTTTATTAATGTGTGAGTGTGTTTACAATTTTTTTCTGAATACCTGTACAAATGAATGCCTTGGGTATTTATAGGCAACACCCCTTCCTACTATACCTAATCTAGAACATTCTAACCTCCTAAAATGGAGGGTTCTACACAACCTCTTTCTACATCCTTCTTCATACTCTTATGTACATGTAAGAATAACATAGAACCATCTATGCATCTATTAGAACACTCTAGAGTCACCCTCCCTAGAACACCCTAGCAACTTGTTTCATAATGTTCCGGAACCTTCCGGAATGTGTCACACTACTCTAGACCTTTCAATGAGGTTCTAGAGTCTTCCATACTCTTCCAATGCAGTAGACAGCCTCCATGCCAAGTTTGAACCTCGTTGGGGAAGTATAGCACTGCTGCCCTAAAAGTATTGTTTATCTGCACATCCAGTATTATCCTGGAGCACTACCTTTTCCTTAAAACTGCCTACTATAGGGAGATAGATGTTGTTGTCACAACACATGGTGGCTCCCTTAGGGGGATCTATATGCCCTTGTTCCAATGCAATGGTGGGTCATTGGGTCACTCATGACAGTGTGTTTCTTATTAATAATCATGTTAAAGATAATACATATGAATCTTTAATTAGGGCAAGTTCTATTCAATTCATTTTATTCAAACTTTTGTCTTGTTGATTAAACTTAAGAAGTAAAATTTGCTTAAAAAAGTGTGATAAAATGAGCACAACAGAACTTTAAATTGAAAAACTAAATTTAATGGCTTTCACAGGAATATAGACCACATAGTTCTACTCCATAATTTCTAGTGACCAAGTCTCAACCTCATGATTGACTGATCGGGCCATTGGCAAGTAATTTTTAGATATTTATTTGCAATTGACTGAATTAAAAATTTATTGCTAACACAATCAATCCAATTTTTTAAAATAGATTAGTCGTTCTTTTGTGTATTTTGGCAGTTAATTAATCAAATTATTGGCAACGCTAAATGATTGTCTTCCACCTAGCAAAGTTCCGTGAAATACTTTGCCCTTTCCTCAAACAAGGACCCCCCTATGGCCCTCAAACAAAGAACACAAACTAAGGTGACTTCATAGCTTTAATTAATAGCAGCTACTCCCCTGTTCTCATTTGTTTGATACGTTTTACCTTACACATATGTCAATGCACTTATTTAACCTTAAATTTTTTTTTTGCATATATAAAAATTATAATAATTGGTTATAAATCAAACAAAACCCCATATGACTATATTATATTTTATATTTTGAAAATACTTAAATTAAAATATTCTCTCATCTTATGAATAATGCCAAGATTTCAAACGTATTAAATATTTATGAACGCACGGAGGAATTTATAAGTGCGCCTTTGCAACAAATTTACGTGGCATATACATACAATGAAATAAAGGAAAGAAACTCATTTGGTTGCAAACTTGCAAGTTGCAACCAAAATGTACTCGTATAAGAATTTTGATCATGCATGAGAAATCATTCTCTTCATGTAATTTTTATTATTTCGGTCTCGGATTAGTTGCAATTTAAGAATTTGGATTTTGAGTCCCGTTGAATTTAAGATTAGAAAAGTGAAGGAGAATAATTACCGCTATTAAGAATTTAATTTAAACTCTTTTAAAAATGGTAATTCCTAGTAGATACCATATATAAATGGAGGTAGTAGTAGATTACAGAGTAGTAATTCAAAGGCCATGTTTGGTAGACGAAAATAGGAAAGAGAACGAAATTATTTAGGGCTTATTCCCTACAATTTACTACATGAGAGGGGCAAATATTTTAAGGGGGAAGATGTGACTAATTTAGTAAAAAGACAATATTGCCATCAACCAAAATGGAGAGTGAAAAAAATGCCGTTAATTTGTTTAACTTATTTTCAATACTTATCTTGCATTAAGATAAATTTAAATAAGTATTGATCAATAAGTACTTATTTTAGTACATATAAGTCGAGGAGAAAAAACCCTGTTGGATGGGTTATTTGTGTAATTACAAAATTGATTCCAATTTACTCCAAAATCTATTTTGATCAATCAATAACAAATATAAAATCGGGATTATTTTATATATTTCTAAACACCAATTATCATTCCTACTCCCACGCTCTATTCATAGATCGAGTCGCCAATTAGGGTAAGTTTAACTGTTTAAGTACACTAATGTAGTAATGTGTACTGATATTTTCATTACTTGTTACTTACTACTTAGGGCATGTTTACTTCAGCTTAAAATCCGTTCAGTTCAGCTCAATTCAGTTCAGTTCAATTAAACTCTTCTCTTATCTTACTATCCTTTATAAAAAAAACTTTCAATTCAATTCAGCTGTTTCAGCTGAAGTAAACAAGCCCTTAGTAAACTAAAACCGTTTAGTTGGGTGGCCGGTTAGGGGTGGACTAGTCTAGGTGAGTCACAATGACAAATATGAAAAGGAAGTGTGTGAATCGTTTGCCGCGTGCGTAGAATAGAGAAATCTCAAAAACACGGTAGATTCGTCTATCTCCACTATTTCATTTTCAACACAATAATCCACTCACTCTGCCGTTTTTTTTTCTCCCTTCCAACTTTTGCTGTTTTTTTCACTTTGCAAATGGCTATATAGCATTATTATTATAGTCTATGTTTGGGTTACTTTTAGTAGTGCATGTATCATACTATCATGTATACTGTGTTTTACGGTTTGGACAAATTATTAGTTATTAAGTTGTTCCTCTGTACATGAACTACGTGTGTACTGTGTAGTGTCTACATCTACTTTTCGTAGATTTTGTTTCGTTTTATATTTATGGGAATAATCGTATCTTTGGTCAGTTTGATTATTTTAATCTCACATAAAATCAATATACTTCCTTTTGTATCACTAATATTTATCTACAAACTTATGACATCACCAATAATAATTTATTAAATACAGGTCTGAGCCGCACCCGTCAGCGAGAGAGAGTCCACCTTACAAAGTGTTAGAGGTTCCATCTTAAAACCATATCACAATAAGGGGAGTAGCTCTTCAACCTTATAAAGTGGTAACCTCTTTCTCAATTCATCGATGTGGGACACTCACATGTGGGCTTCAACACTCCCCCTCACATGTGAGGTCCCTTTTCAGTTCGAACAACATGTAATTCTTCTTGGGTCGGACCGGGTCTGTCAACACTCTCCCTCACACGTGTCATTTGTGTCATTTTAGTTAACTTGACTCAGAGTATTAGCCATTAAAGGCCCAAAGTCATGGGTCTGGCTCTGATATCATGTTAAATACGGGACTGGGTCGCACTTGTCAGCGAGAGAGAGTCCACGTAGCTCCTCAACCTTATAAAGTGGTAACCTTTCTCTCAATTTATCTATGTGAGACACTCACATGTGAGTTTCAACATAATTACTAACCATTCCTCCACACTCAACCCCATCCTTACCTACCACCAATTGACCACCATCATTACCTCCTACCATATCACCAACAACTCCCACCTGACTACCACTAATGTTGCACCACCTACGTATGTACAACAAATCTGAGCAAACCAAACACCACACATCCAATTCAATACTAGCTAAAATCACCACCATCGATCCACCATCAAACTAAACACCACCCAGATTTATTAACTGGTGGTAGCTGACACCCAAACCACCAACCTACAAAATTACCCCCCTAAACTAATTTACCAACCACCACCTACATATTCGCTGGCCATCACTAACCACACCTAAATCAATTCACCAATGAACCAATTAATTATATTAAACGAATACTCCATACAATAATATAAATCGTCAACTAAGGTAAGCATTTAAAATCAGAAATACCTTAAGCTTGTAGTACAAATTAATCATAAACTAGTAAACGATTCAATATTTATTGAAAACAATATGAATTGAGAGATAAAACATTAATTAACAAAAATCTCAATAATTTAATACACAAATGCAATCCAATATTAAAAATAATCGATCAAAATATAGAGCAACAAATTGATCACAATAAAATCAAGAAAAACAAAAACAAATGTTGACGATTATACAGAGTATCAAAAACCGAGTTTGGATTGAATTGTGGGTGGTTGAGGGTGCAAGGTGTGGTCGTGGTTAGTTGTGAATCGTGAGTGGTTACGGTACAGTTGGTTGTCTGAAAAGGTTGGGCAGCGGTGGTGGTGAAAGGACTGGAAAGCTATGATAATGGTGTAAGTTAGCCAGTGGGGTAGTTAATTAAACAATTTGTTTAATTAATCAAATTAGAGCCAATCAATATAAGGCACATTTTTAAATAGTTTTTTCAATATGTTACTAACAGGTTACAACTGGTCAAGGACCAAAATAAGAAGATATTGGAGTAAAAAATTGGGATTATATCCAGATGAATGAAAATTGGGATTACAACAAGCGAATTGGTCAATGGTGGGATTATTTTCATAAACTTTTCCTATTTTTATTTGGTGAGTTTGCTTCATTTTCAGAGCAACAAATGAACTGAAATCTAAATACTGAATTATTATGGTTGCGTTTGTAAATTTTTAGTCCCTTAAAAAAATTATCCGTATATATTTAAAAATTAAAGAAGTAAATTATCATTTAATTAAGAGCATGCCATTTTTAGAGTGTTTTGCAAATATATGCTTTTCATGACTAATAATTGCTCAAAAGCTATAGTTGATAACTACAAATCTACAACTACTTTTGTCAAACAGTTAAGCAGTCTATAAGTTTAAGAGGTCACTCTCCTTATAGCCATACTAGGTAATCCCCGAGCATTGCTCGAGTAAATTTGAAATTTTTTGTAGTATGTACAAATATGTTGAATTACAATGTAAAATAATTATCAAAATTGCATTACATTTGACATATATATTAGACTAGATAAATAAATAAATCCTAGTTTTAAATTAGTTGGTTTTGGGGAAAAAGTTAGGATGGAAAACCTTTGTAGTGGCTTTTGCTTTAGTAATTTAGATAAAAATTGACAGATAGATAGACAGACAGATAACTTACTAATTAGTGATTACAATATTACATGAAAACATAGAGAGTTAGAGACGGAGCAAGAGCTTAATACGACACATATAGTTGACTTTCCCATGGGCTTTGACAACACACTATAACTGGGCCATATCTGTACTCAAATTTAAGTATGCAACCTTTCTTAACTTGTTCTCATATCTGTTGCCAAGTGCCCAAGTACAGGATGAATTCCCTTAAACAATCCCAACACATATCTCACTATCAATTTTGCAATGAGAAGTCTGGTTGTGATTTCGACCACTATTTATATTGGATATGATACATTGATACCCTTATTCCGCTAGTATGTACAAAAAATAGTGTAAGAGTCGTAATTTTGTACAACATAGGGTAGTGATTCTAAATTGCAGCAAATGTCTATTACAAGTTATGCAACATTTACGACGAAAAATCGACAATGGGGATAGATTTTAAGTTGTAAGACATGTAACTTCCCATCTTACACTCATACACAGATTGTCAGATTGTATAAGTAGATTTGGGTGATCGATCTCATATGTCCAAACAAAAGCTTCGAAATAGGCTAAATACATATCACTTGTGACTCATTAAGTCTAGAAATATAAGTCAACAATGGCCCAATATAAACCCACTAAAACCGACCCGAAATACCAGCCCACAACTAGGCCCAAATACCATTCAAAATTAAAGCCCAATAAAAAAAATAATCAAAGTCAAATCGTCAACCCAAAGAAATCTCCAACTCACTAACAAAAGATAGCTACCCAACACCCACACTAACCGCTGAATTCGCAAGTCAGTACATCACTTAAAGAGTCAATAAACGTAAAAAAGGAAGGGCATTTTCGTCCTTTTCAATATCCTTAAATCTAAAGCACCCTCCTCTTTCCTAGTTTCCTCCCGAAATATATTTAAATAAAAAAATTATATTATATTAAATACACTGTCTTAAATATGTCACCAATTTTATTTATTCAAGCTTTCATTCATCATCAAACTATTTCGAAAATTTCGTGGAAAAAATAAAATTAAATTAAATTAAATAAAAATCACAAATTTTCTCTCTCCTATTTTCTTCCCCCAAAATTTCGTTCGAATCTCAAACTTCTTCGCAGAAATTCGATTTCTCGGTTTTCTCTTAGATTCCGTCTCTAATGGCTTCCGAAAATTTCACCGACAAAAATGCCATTTTCAGAAAGCTCAAAGCTAAATCCGATAATAAGGTTTCCAATTATTATTATTATTAAATTTTTTATTATTTAAATTTTGTTCAATTTTATCCTAAATTTTGTTGTTGAATTGATTTGTTTGTGTTAAGATCTGGTTTAGATCGGACTTAATTTCTACTCGAATTTCAATTCAATTTAATTCGGTTTTTTATTTGATTTAATTTTTTATTTTTTTTGAGTTAATTAATTTAATTTTGGTAATGTGTTTGTTAGATGTGTTTTGATTGTAATGCGAAGAACCCTACTTGGGCGTCGGTGACGTATGGGATCTTCCTTTGTATCGATTGTTCCGCGGTTCACCGGAGCCTCGGTGTTCATATCAGTTTTGTTAGGTATGTTATTTTTTTTTCATAATTATTATTTTTATGATTTATTTTACTGCTTTGATCGCTGTATAATTAAGTTTTGTTTTGTGTTTGATTGAATGATTTGTTGATCTAATCCTTGAATGAACTCTTGTTTATAGAATTTGTTTTTAATGAAGTAATTATTTTAAGAGATTAGGAAATTTGGACTGGTTTCTGAGATTGGAACTTTTTTACTAGATATAAGTGTAGGTTTTCGAGATATATAGGTGTAAGTCGTGGATCGTAGTGTTATGATTAAAGTGTGATGATAACAGTAATGAGTAATCGTATTAGTGAGAAAAAGGATCAATAGAATTGATTGCTAAAATGTTGTTGATGGTGCCACGATGCTATTTATAGCGTTGTCAGTTATTGAGTTAATTTGATAATGTATCAAGTCTATTGGCTAGGAGAATGGTTGGAACTAGGAAGATTATGGTTGATGATGAAATGGAAGTTTTTCGTCTAATATGATTAGAGACGGTAGTATGGTATAATGGTATATCAGTCACTTTGTTTGCTCGGTGTTGAGACAAACCGTCACTATATTTTGGAGTTTGGGTTAGTTAGCCTCAAAAATTAAATCTGTACTGATTGTGGATTGCAATTCTTAGGTACAATGTATAACTATATAAGGTATTATGCTTTAGGGCTCATGCTATTTGGGACTATTTAAGTAATTTGAGCCTTGCTTGGATCCTTGTAGTATTTAAGGGGAAAGTTTCATATGGAGTTTTTTACTGTTTGGCCGATCAAGTGAATAATATTTATTGATCCTCCACTATTACCACCACTAATAGTTCAACACTAGGAGGACTCTAGTATTCCAATCTCCTGGCCTTATTTTGATTATCAAAAACTTGAATATATCCAACCTTGGTATGTTGATGGCTTGCTCATCGTGATGTAAAAGATAAAGGTGGAAAAAAAGGGATCGAGATGGAGGTTGTTGAAGAGAAATTCATGGAAGGAGAGAGATAGCGATTGACTACTTGACATAAGTTGCAATTGTTTAGAGGGTTTTACTGTAGTTTTAAATCTTCCTTTTCATGTGCTTTTTTCCCTGTTCGAGATAGACTTGTCACTTAACAAATTTGAGCTTGCGGCTTGCCAATGGTGTGTTGTCTTTCTTGTTCTTTGGCTTGGGACATAGACTTTGCCTTGGATTACTAAACTAAAATGTTTCCTCAATTTTGACTTTTCACTTGAGAAATTCTTTTCGTGTATCATTATCACTATCTCTTTTTGAATACTATAATAATACTACCTCTGTGCTTCATCCATATTTATCTCTACTCCATACCTACATGTATCTCTTTGAAGTTTATAGTTAAGGGTATCATGTAGAAGGGTAATTTTAATAGGTTAAATTTAGTAAGTGGCATATTAATATGGGTTTAAGGGAGTAATAGTTTATGACAGAATTTTCCCAGATGCCTTTACATAACTTGAGTGAAGTGTTGGAGTGAGGATTGACCTGAAAATTATTAGTGTTTTTCATGATTGTCATGTCGTATCCTTATATAGAGAATTTGGACAATGTGAGGTTGGGTAATTTGGTTGAGCCTTAAGCTGATATTCTGATATCTTTTCAGACCTAGGTATTGGGTCTTATAAGGATATGTGGGGGATCGGGTTGGAAGGTGTTGAAGAGGAGGTTATTTGGATCATACAAAAGAAGAAAGAAAATCCTCCAGCTTTCTTGTTCGAAATAGAAACAAGTTGTAGTTTCTGGTACAATTAGTTGTGTGTTGCTAACTTGGCTTTTAAAGCTCTTTGTTGGATGACGAAGTGGAGTTTTGTTTATTATTAAGCTAGCCTTATCTCATGTACCTCTGTGCTGTACCCTGCAATGTTGTGTTTGAATGTCGAAACTTTCTATTTCTTAAAGGTCTACAAACTTGGATTCATGGTCACCTGAGCAGCTGAAGACAATGTATTATGGAGGAAACAACCGTGCTCAAACGTTTTTTAAACAGCATGGATGGACTGATGGTGGCAAGATTGAAGCTAAATATACATCTAGAGCTGCTGATTTATACAGGCAGATACTGTCGAAAGAAGTTGCTAAGAGTTCTGCTGTAGAAGATTCTGGTTTACCTTCTTCACCAGTGGCTTCACAATCAACACATGCACCTAATGGATTCTCTGATGCCAACCATATTGAATTCCCAAAGGAAAGTTTAACAGAAAAGAAGGAAATAGCTGACTTACCTGTTTCTCCAAAGGCTCATGTTTTCACTTCATCTACTGTCAAGAAACCTTTTGGAGCAAAGAAAGCTGGGAAGAGTGGAGGACTTGGTGCTAGAAAACTTACGAAAAAGGTCATTACATGTTCAGATATCCATCTTTTTTGTTTGTTTGTAACAGGGATACTATAGTCATAAGCTGATGCAATTTTCTCATTATTTATGTGTACTGTTTGGTTATGCACTGCCTCAAGATGACAAATTTTCTTGCAGCCAAGCGAGGATCTTTATGAACAGAAGCCAGAGGAGGCTCCTGCTCCTGTTGCTGCCCCAAGTAGAAATACACTTCCAGTTGGAGCATCTTTTCCATCTCGCTTTGAGTATGTTGAAAACAATAACAATATGGATAAAACTTCTGAAGGAAATCATGTAGTAAGCCATGTAGCACCACCAAAGTCATCAAGCTTCTTTGCAGATTTTGGTATGGACAGTGGTTTCCATAAAAAAGGAAGCTCCAATTCTTTAAAAGTACAGGTAAGATATAATCGAAACTTGCTTTCTTTTTAACGTGGATTTGTGAGCCTGATATCTCTCAATGTTTTAGACTTTTAGTGTATACAGTGGGTTTTTGATACAATAGTAGTGATCTAGTGAAGGATGGTGAGAAATTCGCTTCTTGTGCATTGAATTGAACGACAATGATAAGGACAAAAACTCATATTTTGCATTTATAGGGTCAACCTGTCTCAATATTGCATTCTTTTAAATTTTCTGCAAGGGCTTTGCACCTTTTTTTCTTCTTTCGCCAATACAAAATCAAACCTTTAAAATGATCGCTTACACTTCCACCTTATATATCCCCATCCCCTTACTTTCCTTCCTTTCCCCACCTTTCATACTTTCTTAACACCACCATTATTGGCTGAGGCCATCTCAGTGGCATTTGTTGCGGACTTGCGGATGATTGCTCTGAGTCTTGCGAACTTTCAAAACGGACTTGCGGACTTTGAGATGTAGATATTAATTAAGAGGGAGGCTTTTTGTTTGGGCATCTAAATATTGCATTTTCCTGTTGGCTATGCAAGTCAGTTTTGAAATATGTTGAATTATACCTATTAATTCAGTTTTGAAATATGTTGAATTATACCTATTAATTCAGTTTTGAAATATTTGAAGTTAATAATTAACCTTACAAAAAAGTAAATATTAATTATTAAATAAAATAAAGGCCAAATTGTCAAATACTACCTTTTAAAATTCAAAATTTGATTAAAACTACCTTTTAAAAGAAATTATTTACTAAAACTACCTTTTATATCTGTTTTTGACATATAGCACTACCTTTTGCCAGAATTGAAACAATTTTCCGACTGTGGGCACCACCATACCGAGATTTCCCCCAAAATTAGTTATTTATTTACGAAAATAACCTTTGCATTAAACACCAACATTTTAGCTAATGCTATATTTCTCTCTCTTCTTTCAATTTTTTTTTTCCAGCAAACCTTTGTCATTTTTAATTACCCTCTCGGGGCGTTTGGCATGTGGGATTGTAAGTTTGGGGATTATAGGGCGGGATTGGGAATAGGAATAGATGTGTGGGAATTCATCAAATTATGCCCATTCCCTTGTTTGGATATAGTTGGGAATTAATACGGAGTAACAAAAATTGCTAACATGCCCCTACAAAAATTTATCTTTTCTCTCATTAGTGGCAAAATGGTCATTTTACACTCTTTTTTATTCCCAACTTCTTGATACCTATTCTCGCTAGATATTATTTTGATGGGAAATGAAGGGTTTTAATCCTATTCCTATTCCCTTCAAATAATTCCATACCCACATGCCAAACATGAGATTTGTTCGATTACCCAATTCCCACATACCAAACACCCCATCTTTCCTCTTACTTCATACCCATAGATTCCACCCGCTTGATTCAAACATATATGACGAAAATCAAAATCAACTTAATTGTTCGACCATGAAATAGATTTTTTTATTGTAACCTATTAATTCTTCCATCAATCACAAACTTATTTTGATTCTTACCTGTTAAGTTTGCCGAACAATTACTTCACCATACTTAAGCTACTTATCTCTTTTTTTCGCCAAATTTCTTGCTTCTAATCAGCAAGTGAAAAATCACCAAGGCAAGGACAGTTACAAGATCATTCAAAAACTTAGGTTAAATTACACTCTTAATTGTTGTTTTTCTAGGTTAAATTAGGTTGGGGCAAAAGACTGGAAAATTCTTTTTATAGTTCAATTGCTAAAACAATTTAGGGTTTTTGAGGTTAATGAACAAAGAAAGGATTTTCAAGAAAATTTTTAATGAATGGGGCTTAACATACTAGGATCAAGAAGACAAGACTGAAACAAATAAATAAGGGGATAGCACTATAGCAGGGGAGAACGATAATGGAAGAAAAAATGAAAAAGTAAGGTGAAAAAAATGGGGAAATGAGATGCAAGTGGGGACCACAATCGAAAAATGAAGTAATTATGGCATAAGGTAGTGCTAGATTACTAAAATAGTTTTAAAAAGTAGTTTAGTAAATAATTTTTTAATTTGGTAGTTTAATTCAATTTTTGGCATTTAAAAGGTAGTTGTTGACAATATGGCCCAAAATAAACTTAAACGATTTATTATACTTCATCAAATTCTATGGCTATAACAATGCTTTTATTGAGTGTGGATGTAAGCCGTTAAGATTCGTATTATGAAAGTCTTTAAGCTGATGAGGTAGTTCCTTTCAGCATTATCTGTATAGATAAATCAAAATGATTTTTTAGTTGGACTTAAAATCTGATTTTCCTAATTAACCGGTGTTATATTAAGACGTGAAGGTCACCTCAGCCATTTGCCATTATTACCCATTGGACCTTGCGATAGAAACTTGTGCAGTTTTGCTGTCATTTGCTTGTGCGGGATCTGTCAATTATTTGGTGTTTTCTGTCGTTCTTCACCACTTCATTGCTGTGTGGAACTTCTATGAAATATTTAATATAAGACATTTGCTAACCATGCGTCCATTCAATTGTGTAATTATCAGGTTGAAGAAACTGACGAGGCCAGGAAAAAATTCTCAAATGCGAAATCAATATCCTCTTCTCAATACTTTGGAGATCAGGGCAGAGCTGGTGATATGGATGCTCGAGCTTCGTTGCAAAAATTTTCTGTGAGTAACTGAGCACATATGCTGTTAGGTTTTTCGTTGGATAATTGTTTGTTTGATAGCTTGTTTTACAAATGATAAGCTTTTCTTATTACTCTCTTCTGTATTATCTGTGTATACTCGTTAAAATTCTACGGGATTTTCCTTTTTTTTAATTTTTTTTTTTTATGTGATTTCTTTTATGTATCATTGCTTTCTATCCCATCATAATCAGGTCTGGTTTTGTTGAGCTTCTTGAGAGAAGCAAAAGTTAAGATATTTTGTGAGGTAAAATGAAATAATTGTGCATATTTTTAATTTCACATATATAAAGTTTGAAAACAGTGTTGATTTAAATCCGTTCAGGAACTATTATACCTAATTCATTTGAAATCTTAGATCAATAATATTTTGTAACGTCTAAAGACTCTTTTGGGACATTTTGCTGTTTTCGATTTGCTTGGTAACTTGTTATACCATTCCATAGAATATTTTAGAATTTAGATCCAATTATTTACCCTTTGTTTGGATACAAAGAAATGAAAAGAAAGGGAGGGAAGAGAGAGGAAAGGGAACAAATCCCCTTATTTGGATACATGGTTAGGGAATGAAAGGGGAGGGAGGAGGGATCCATTTTCCCTCATCCTTTAATAAACACTAACCCTCATAAAGTGAAGAGATTTGGAGGGAAAATAGAACTCTACTTTCCCCCTCCCCTCTTCGCATTTCCTTTCCCTTCCTTTCCCTTCAATGATGTTCTTCAAACATAGTGTTAGTGTATTTGGAATTATGAAGGGTGTGTAACAGTTGTAGTAGATGCAAGAGAAAGAGGCTGATGGTGGCTTTTCATACACACATGCAGAGTTGCAGAGAGGAAGAGGGAGTATTAGCTGCTTTGTGACAAAGGGTCTAGTTTGTTTTGTATCACCTTTTAATATTCTCATGCTAGTGACTCGATGTCTCCAACTTTTAAAAACTATTGTCCATAATATTGGATATGTTTGCTTGATTAAAATGATAGGATGAAATACTACGTACATCGACTGTTGAGGGTTTTTTTGTTTTTTGTTTTTTTTTCATAATAAATGTCATGTAAACTGTAAAGTTTGTTTTTGAGGGTGAAAAGGATAAAGAGAGATGGAGAACATGTAACGAAGACATGGACATGAAGAGATGAAGTACTAAATTATTAATTAAATATGGATTTTCATGAAAGGAAAATATTACAACTAAAATGATACGGAAGAAGTATATGATTTCTGCAGTCCCTAAAATGCATTTGTTATTTTACTAGATTTAAATTGGCGGATGAAAATAACTTTGAAACTAGTAAGTGGTTTTCTTTTCAACTCTGCTCATTGATGTTATATTTATTTGATCAGGAAGAGTGATATTCTCCATTCTTGAATATGGTTTCATGGTTTTCTGTTACTATCTTCTGTATGTTTTTGTCCTAGTGTCATGTATTTAATATTGGATTCCCCTCTTTTTTTTTTTGTAAGCAATGTTGGATTCCCTTACTATTGCTTTTATATATGTTATGCAGTTATGATTTTACCTCATTTTCTTGTTGAAACTTGATATACCAGTTATTCCACCTTTGACTATTGATCTTTCTTTAAAACATTTAAAATTACTGTCTCCATTTGGAGTTAATTGTCATTAATTTCACCTTGATAACTTTGGATTTTTA
This sequence comes from Suaeda aralocaspica, assembly GCA_016808085.1. Taxonomy (NCBI): domain Eukaryota; kingdom Viridiplantae; phylum Streptophyta; class Magnoliopsida; order Caryophyllales; family Amaranthaceae; genus Suaeda; species Suaeda aralocaspica. Next base: position 6,529,473 of record PYUH01000036.1, read on the forward strand.
ACCATTTTACATTAACCCCTCTCTTTGTTAAATCCTAATAAGATTTGTCAAGGCATATCAATATTGCTATCTCTCATTGAAAGTGAACTATTTCCAGGGATCAAGTTCCATCTCTAGTGCAGATCTTTTTGGGCACGATTCTGATAATGCTGCTCTTGATATATCTGCAAGTGATCTCATCAACCGCTTATCTTTCCAGGTACTGCTAGCTCTAATCTTTGGCTTACTGCAAAGTTTTTCAATGTGATTTTTATGGTATGCATTTTTTATTTATTTTTTTTGCATGGTGGTGCTTTTGTCTTTTTGGAAAGATTCGATTGATTCAATCATGTTAAGTCAATATTTGTGAAAGTTTTTTCTTTTTTCTTCCTCTCCCTATTTCTCATTTCTTTCCATTACCGTCACCCAAAACAAGTATTACTATGAATGTACTACACTACTATGTTCACCAAATCACAAAGTTAAAGGAGCTTTGTATCTGAGAACTTGTTACATTGTAATTATATATTTATTGCATGGTGGTGCTTTTGTCTCACTGGCAGGCACAGCAAGATTTGTCTTCGTTGAAGAATATTGCCGGAGAAACAGGGAAGAAGCTCGGTACCTTGGCATCATCACTAATGACTGATTTTCAGGATAGAATCCTTTAATTTAATGTCTGTATCCATTTGAAAATTGTCACAAATACAAGGAGAGATTATTTAGTGGATGTAAAATGAGCTTTTCTTGCAATTCTTTTGAACACCCAAATAAGATTTTGGCATTTTAAGATTCTTTATGTGCTTGTAAACTTGTTTAGTATAATTGTGTAGTGAGGACTGAGGAGCTGAGTGTGTTCATCTATACAAAGTATCTCAGTTTAGTCTATATATAAATAGCTTTTACTATCTTTCTTCGTCGAAATTTGAAACTCTGCTGTGGTGGTTTCTGTTGTGTAATTGCAGTTTTCATAGATTTCTTTGAGTAGTAGTTACCTGTGTGTGTTCTATGCAAAACTTCTCATTTGATCTCGTGGAACAAATTTCCCCTTTGATGGTTCGCAGCAAGGAACCACATGTGATGATGTGGGTCGTGGTATAATGATGTAAATCTATGATTGACTCATCACATAATTATTTTATTTTTGTAGAGTATTATTCTCTCCGTCTTTTTTTAGTTGCTATATTAGGATTTTAAACATTATTTACTTTGTAACATTGACTCACTTTAGTGTTTATTAAGTAACGAAATTAATTTTATAAGTTGCGTAATGGGATATCCGAAAAAACAAATGTAGCAAGTAAAATAAAGATTGAGGGAATACTTTCGTTTCTTCTAATCTCACATGATCACAATAATTATGTTATTAGTTTACTTTTTGAGGCACATTAAAGGGGCAAACACTTCTGCACTCTCCAACTCATATTTGTACTTCTCTCTCCATATGAACTAGGTTAGCTTCCGTGCAATGCGTGAATATGGTTTTAGTTTAATTATTCATATTTAATTTATAAACTTTTTGAGTGAAATATTGTAATTTAAGATTAGCGTATTATGACAATATTAATTTTTTTATACTCCGTATAATTTAATTTTTTTTTTTACGTGAAAAACTCGCCACACTTTTCATTTTATTCGCAAAACTTCCAAATTATGGTACAGAGTAGAAAAAATGTATAGGGAGTTATTTGAAAACATATTTTTATTTTTGACAGAAAATAAAGTTCATAGTAATAATATTTGATTACTATTCCGAGCAGAATTATATTAATTGCAAGTAAAACAATAAAATGTATAGTGAAAAATGATATAATCATTTGCCTATTTTAATATATAGTTATTATAGATATAGTCATATAGATAGTGATCATATTTACTATTCTTTTTTACACTCTATGTTTCCATTTGTTTGATAAATCTTGACTTACATACATGCCAATATATTTATTTGTCTTTAAATATCTTTTTGTTGTCTATATATAAAAATTATTGAGACGAATCAAACAAGACCCCATATGACTATATATTTTTTTTTTGTATATTGAAAGCAATTTAAAACATCCTCTCATCTTATAAATAGTGTTGAGATTTTAAACGCATCGTAGGGGTGAAGGGAGTATTATTTTAATATATGGTTTGAGATAGGGGTGAGCATTAGTGGTACTCACACATTCGAGTACCTGAAAGTGCGGTTACCCAACTTTGCGGGTAATGCATTCCATTACCCGAGATTGAACCGGAATGTTTGGATACCTACGTATCGGGTACCCGAAATGAGCGGGTCGGATAAGGGGGTGCTCATGATTCCCGTTTTTTCTATTTTTTTCCTGTTAAAGATGTAAATAAAGCATAATTGTATAATTATTAATATGTAATTTAACAAAAAAATTGATGTACATTCTATAGATTAGAAACTAGTTCTTTTTTTACAATAGTGAAAGCAAAATGAACATAGAAAAACGTAGTTCATCACTTCATTCAAAACATGAAACATAATACATTTATAAGATGAAAAAGAGAAAAAAAAAAAGCAAAAGAAAATTAAAAAAAACCAAAGCAAAACTAAAAGAAAATCTAAAACTGACAAAGCAAAAAATAAAATAAAAAATAATCCAGGAAAAATAAAAACGTAAGAATAAGAAGAGTAACAGAGAAGAGTAAGGTAGAGAGTATGTGAGACTCAGGGTGCTTAACGAGTTGAGTAGCTCGCAAGCAGCTCGAGTTCGACTCGATCAAAACTCGATTCGAGTTAGCTCGAGCTTGCTCGAATGAGCTCAAAACTCGATAATATACTATTATTTTGTAATTTTTTTAATGTTACCTTAACAAAAAGAGCATGATTGACAATTATTTTCAATTAATTTGTCTTTGAAATTGGATAAAAATAAAATGTCCAATGATAAAAAGAATAAAATTTGTAAAGAAAAGAAAATACAATCCATTATAAATTAGAAGCCGAGATAGACTAGTATTTTTAACGAGCTGTTCGTGAGCTATTGTTGTATAAGCACCCGTATGTGAGACAAAGGCACATTACTGCATTGCAGTTGGGTACTTGTGTGAAAAAGCCTAACCCAAACCAAAATTTTTTGGAAAAAATTATGAAAAATTAAAATTTAACCTAATATCGGGTACCCGGTACACCAAATTTAGTACCCAAACCTGGACCGAAAATTTTCGGATGCTCAGCTTGAAAAAACTAGTTTTTGCCCCAAAAAAATACCGATTTTTAATGACCGAGTGATGGGGGTATCGGGCAGAGTAATTTGGGCCGAGTTTTCTTGCACACCTCTAGTTTAAGGAGTGTGGAAATCACTTTCAATTAAAGGTTTGACATTATTGTTGAACTATGTAGGTATTTGCTTTTGAAAAGCTTAACGGTAAGATTTTTGGTTAATTGAAATAGAAATTATAAACAACTAGCTATTTACTAAGTATCTTTACACAAAATTAATTAATAAAACCAATCAACGGTCTACAAAATATTGGGGATTGTATATGTTTCACTAATGAATTTTGGTAGGTAAATAACAAACTAATCTTGATTTACCAAACCCAAAATTTTATTTTAACTTCGATAAAAAAATTATTCTTAGTTTAAATTATACCGTTTAAACTTTTGTAGATCAACTTTACCGTTGTTATGTTTTTTTATATCATGATTGATAAAAAGATGCGAGCCAATAAAATAAAAGAAACTAACAAATTACTTCAAAAATCTCATTCGATAATTTCACATAAACAAATATATAGCTGAACAAGCAAAACTTCCTCAATCGCCATCTTTTAATATTTTATCTAATCATTATTATAATTTTTTGTTGATGAAATTTATCTAATCATTATTCACCATCACATTAATTACAATTTACGATTATTAAATCCAACTTATATCCGACTCAAAAAAAAAAAAAAAAAAATCATAAACCCTAATTACCTTCGCAATTTACAAACCCCAAATCAACGGTATACAAAATACTCCCAAAATTGTATATGTTTCGATTTTTGATAGGTAAACAACAAACTACTCTCGAATCACCAAACCCAAAATTTAATTTTAATCTCGACAAAAAAAAATTATTCTGAATTTAATTCGTAGAATTCAAACTTTTGTAGATCAACTTTATGATAATCTTTGTTACTGTTAATTTTTTATTTATTTATTTATTTATTTATTTTTTTTATTATGATAAAAGATGAGCCAATAAAATAAAAAAATCAACCAATTACTTTAAAAATCTTATTCGATAATTTCTCATAAATAAAAAAATAAAAAAAATTAAAATATAAGCTTCCTCAATCTTTATCTTTTAATATTATATCTAATCATTATTCAGTATCACATAATTAGATTACTAAATCCAACTCATCTCCAACTCACCCAATAAAACCCTAATTTTATTCGAAAATTACAAACCCCCAATCCTTTCTCTCTCCTGTTAAAAAACTCTCTCTCTCTTCCCCACCTACAAATTTACGGAGGTACGGCGGAATTTTTTTTACTAATACAGTCATCACTTGATTTAGACCTTTTTATGGCGGCTACCTAAATTTCTTCCCCAATTTTTTTTTTCACATTTCCCTCCAATTTCAAATTCTCCTTTCAAAATTACAAAAACCCCTCTTTTATTTTTATTTTATTTTCTTTCAACACAGTTTTCCCTCCTAAAATTTTCCCAGATCTCTAATTTTGTTTCTTTCCCTCCAATATTTTTGCCCTTAATCTTTATCTTTTTAACACTCTTTCTTTTGGTTTTAATGGATTTAGAGGAAGAAACCCAGAAAATCAAAACCCTAATTTGTTTTCAATCTGAAGAATCCCCAATTGTTGAGGAAACCCCAGTTGTTAATTCGATGGAAGTCGAAACCCCTTTTGTGGGTAATGGTGTTTCTGATCGATTGAAGGTGAATTCGAGTGATGGGGAAAACCCAGTTTCTGGAATTGGGGAAAGTGAGAAAAACCCTAATTCTTCTGAATTTGTTCAATTCGATGAAACCCTAATTGAGTCCTCTTTTGAAATTGACGAAAACCAGTGTACTGAACCTTTGCTTGAATCAACTGAAGTAGAGAATCATAAGATTGATGAAACCCTAGATTTATCAGTAAAAGAAGAAGAGGGTTCAATATTGGGAGACGCGGAAATCAAGAAAGTTGAAGAGAAATCTTTGATTGAAGAAGAAGAAATTGAAGATGAAGATGAAGATGATGATCTTACTAAAACCCTAATTGAATTTTCACCAGTAGCAGTTGAGGGAGGTGATATTGAAATTGGGAAGTTTGATTGTACTGATATTTTGAACGATTTCAATGATCGAAGTAATGGTGAAGGTGAAGAAGAGATGGGTTTGGTTCCGCGGTCGCCGTGGAGCGAAGGGAGGTTTCGTAATCACTGTAATTGTCCTCGGTGTATCGACCGAGAGGAGGAGGAGGAGTGGCGTATGAGGAATCAGGGGATAGGGTGGTATCCTCCGTCGCCGAGGATGTATCCGTTTGGTCCTTATTATCATCCTAGGAGGCATTGCAGGAGGAGGGGTCATGGTTTTCGCCGCGAAAAGGAAGATGAATTGTATGGGTGGAATGATAGATATAGTAGAGATAGATATTATAATGAAAGGTTTCCTCCATATCTTAATATGGTGGGCTATCATGAGCCTGAGCCTTGTCCTGTGGTATGATTTACTTGTTATTGGATTATTGTTTACATTTTTTTTTGATTTGATTAATTTAGTTTTATTGTTTGTTTTTAGTGTTTAGTGATTGTAGTTTTGATTGAGTTGATGTAATGTGAATGAAGAATTTGATCAGTTGTTCTGTTTTTTATGCGGTTGTTGTTTTCGGCAGGGGGCGGGACTGGCGAATTTGGGGAATACATGTTTTATGAATGCAATTTTGCAGTGCTTTACTCACACTGTTCCACTGGTTCAAGGCCTTCTATCGCTTAAACACGAGGCGTCTAGTCACGGTGAGGCCATGGGATTTAATTCTAATACTTCAATGAGTTATTACTATTGGATTGTTTTTGTGAGTTGCTTTGTTTTGAAACTTTAGCAAGATTGGGGAGTTTGTTTTTGTGCTTCTAGTTTTTTAAGGTTGTAATGCTGACTGATGACTTTTGTGTCATTATAGGGGCAGATGAATTTTGTGTGCTTTGTGCTGTGCGTGACCAAATTGAGTGTTCGATTGCGTATTCAGGACGGGTGATATCACCATCCAACCTTGTGGATAATTTGAACCGTATCCTTTCTAATATTAATGGCTTTGTATTCTTTTGTTGGATTTTGTCCATCTTTGGTGTTTTGATGCTTTTGTGAAATACAGAGTATGTGCTACACATGATATTATTGGTGTTATAACATATTTGCAGGAATGGTGTTTGACCTCTTTTGTACCAGTGTAGGTATTCGATACTAGTAATCAATCAATCAATTAGAGCCTTAATTCCAAAAATTGGGGTCGGCTACATGAACCAAAAATAATCTTGTTATCTAGTCTTTTTATTTATTTTATTTATTTTTTATTGGTTGCACTGAGTGAGTATACATTGGGGGAAAGGACTTTAAGTGACATTACTGCCACATTTCCCTTTTTTGCTATCTTTGACATCATAATTCTAGATATATCATCTTATTTCCGGAGATACCAGCAAGAAGATGCTCATGAATTTTTACAGTGTTTATTAGATAAGCTTGACAGCAACTGGTCAAAGTACGAGGCTGGTGCTAATGATTCCCCATCGCTTACTGATACATTGGTGAATCAGATTTTTGGTGGGCGTCTTGTGAGCCAGGTTGCTATTGAATATTTACCTCTCGTTTATTTGTTATAGCTTTGAATTATTGTGTTGAGTAACTGAACTGTTTTGTCTATAACACAGGTACGATGCTGTAGCTGTGGCCATCATTCGGACACTTATGAACCCCTAATTGACCTGAGTTTGGAGATTGAGGACGCTGACAGTGTCGAAGGTGCTTTGAAATCCTTTACTAAGGTGGAAAGTATTGAAGTGACTGAGAATTTTACGTGTGCAAGTTGCAACGAAAAGGTGAAAGTAGAGAAGCAACTAATCTTGGATCAGGCTCCTTCTGTGGCTGCCCTCCATTTGAAGAGGTTTAAGAGCGATGGTTTCTATGTTGAGAAAATTGACAAGAAGGTTGAATTTCCACTGGAGCTAGACTTGGGCTCCTACTCCAAAGGCTTGGATGATGAGCATGTATGTTTCTAAATTACTTTTGGATTAATCTTTCTTTTGTTTCAATACTGCATTTATGCTTTATATCTGCTACCAAGATGTTTGTCATGGCATTGCGAGACAAGTGTTGTAGCTTTATTATGTTTCTGTGAGTGAAGCTCACTATTAGTTCATCCTCCTTGAGGAAGGATTCAGTTAATATTGTGTATTTGTTATTTTATGATGCTTAAAATGACTAGCTCGCTTCAGCCTTTTTTTGAACAATATTTGTTATTAATATTTCCTTCCCAAGTTCAATCATACCAGCTTTTCGTTACCCTTGAGGCCTTAATCCGATGGTGTATCCTGGTATAATTTATGCCCAGGATTCCCACCTTTTCCTTTTTTTCCTCATCAGTCCAGATTGCAATTTCAAATGTGCAAATAAGCATAAATTAAGCCTTTAAATGTACCTCTTGCAGCAATAGCTAGATGCCTCTGGTCCCTGCACAGTTTCAACATCAAATCCTCTCAGTATTGTTCATTTTTATATGAGTTTATCTAATTGAATACTAGTATACGGTTCAATTAAAATTATGTGTAGGTTTTAAGATGTTAGTGACTTCTTTTGGATTATAAATTGAGTAAGAAGAATTTGTGAAAAAGCTAATATCCCTATGGTGTTTCCGAGGTCTGTAGGACATGTTTAGTTAACTGGAGATTTTCCATAATGTTTTTGAACAAGTGCTTGTTTAGGTTATGCCAGATATTGATTTTATTCATTTTGTTCTCTGTAGGAAGAATTGAAGTATGAATTATTTGGAGTTGTTGTGCATGTGGGAATCTCATCCACTTCAGGGCACTACTTCTGCTATATTCGTACGTCCCCTGAGAAATGGTATCGCTTTGATGACTCTAAGGTAAAATTAATATCTAGTTGAGGCTGTATTGTTGTTTAGGTATTCCATAATTTTTTTTTTGTCATTGATGTTGAATTTATGTTCGTTAGGTTACTTTGGTTGATGAAGAAAGTGTGCTTTGTCAAGATGCATACATCCTTTTCTATGCAAAAAAAGACACACCATGGTTTGACAGTTTGATTGAAAATTGGAAGACAGAGTGTCAAGAAAAGATACTAAGCACTTCTCCCAAGTCTGTTCTGGTTGATATGGACCTTCCATCTACCTCGTTGTCTGCCAAAACAGGTCTACTTGGTGATGATGTGATCGAATCTAGGGATTCTTGTCCTGAGGAGCTGAATAAACCTGGTGCTGGGATAGGTCTTGATGGTTGTGAGGTTGCTGAAGTGAGGGATGCTACTGGGGTTGCATCTGTAGCACCTGCAAGTGAATTGGTACAAGATGAGGTTAAAGCTAAAGCTGCATGGAATCCTGCGATAGAGAATCAAACTCCCGTTTCCTCTTCAAGTGTTCCAACGAGTAGTACTTTTAAGGTTGAGGGAGATGACTTTATAGAAAACGGTGCCACTGAAGAGGAAAAGGTCTGCATGGGAACTGGCAAAACTCAATCGACTTCTTGTGGTGCAGCTTGCTCGCTTTCAGATGTAAAGAATACTTTTGATGGTGAGCCCAAAATTGAAGCTGACATAACGCCTTCCACTCCTCCAAGAGCTTTAAGTCCAGATATATACTCTGATGAGGAGTATGCAGGTAAATATAATTCAACTGATGAGTAGCCTTACCCTCTTCTTTTCCCCTTGCCATTAGTGACAAGTGAACTAATTTTTCAGAAGAAGCCTATACTATTCCAATCAACCATCTCAAAATTATAGACAAGTCATCGTCATCAGCAAAGAAGTCAGCCAACTCATTAAAACAAGACATTAAAAGGAAAGAAGCAGCCAAATATGTACGCAGAGCAATGCCTGGTGGTAGAGCTCAGTTGTTTATGGCAGCCATCAATGGTTCCAAAAGTGACGGTTTATTGAGCAAGAAAAGAAGAAAACAAGCCGCATTTCTTCATGCAAGACAGTCTCCCAAAAAACGGGTTAAAGTCAGTCCAAAACGTGTCTTGCGGCCAGTGACAGCTTAAGAACTGTTGGAGGTGCAATATGTAGGGTGATGCACATTGATCAAATGTGCCTCCTCTCATGGGCTATCTGCATCGCTTCATATCTCTTTTACTAGTATCTATCCTTAGATTGTCTATATCTTTTGTTAGAGAACCGAATTCAGCTAATCTAGGTTACGGGATAATTACTTACTGTATATGGCTGGCATCCAAATTTTCAATGTAGATTTTGCAGCATACGGTTATTTTGAAAGGATGTCATTATTCTTGATTTCATTTGAAAAAGTTGGGGGCATTTCTAATGGCTAAAGAATGTCCTTTGCCCTCCCCTTCTCTAAGTGAAGTTGATGGTTATTTTATTTACGGCTATTTCACCATATACCCCTAAACTATTGCAAAATGCATTATATATCCTCAATGTTTCTGAAATGTATCGTGTGCCCTTGAACATTTAACTATATTCACAAGATACCTATTTTCCTAAATTTAATTTAATTACCTTCTAATTAAGATATTAAACCAAATCAACCAATAATTATCTTAATTTCAACCTAAATTATTTTACCCACCACCACCTCACAACCAAAACCCACACCCACCAAAGCTCATGGCGACCATTACCAAACCTACAACATAGATCCTCCTACGACCACAAAACCCACGACAACCACCAGCTAACCTAGAACCCAAATCCACCACCACTAAACCCAACCAATTCGAAACCTATTAACCCCAAGACGGGAACCTAAAAATTTGAAACCCACCTTAAAAATTTCCTAAATTCCAATTTGATATTGAGTACTTTGAAAAATCAAACACTTGTTTGTCTTTAAATTTATTATCACATTCGTCAATGAAAATGGGTAAATTGAAGATAATGAAGGTAAAGTGGGGTTTGTAGAAAGAGGGAGGAGGAAGAAGAAGGAGAAGATGAGAGGAAATGGTGAGTAGGTAGTGGTGGATGTTTAAAAGTAATTTGAATTGGTTAATGTAATTAATTGATTTAAGTTAATATAAATAAAAGTTAGTCAAATTTGATATCTTAATTTGGAAGCAGTTAAGAGTAGATTAGCAAAATAAGCGTATATTGTAAATTAAGTTGAAAGTTCATGGTAAAATAGTTTAGGGATAAATGGTAAAATAGCCGTTAATTAGTTAAGTAAAAAAATATATATTTCATTAGGCAGTTATTTCAAAATTTTGACAAAATTACAAATTACTACAAAAGGCTATAAAGTCCATAACAATAAGTCTAACAATAAAGGGTCTGTTTATTTCAGCTGAAAATAACTGAACTAAACTGAACTTATTAGAGCTGAACTGAACTGATTGGAGCTGAACTGCACTGAAAGTTTTTATTATGGATTAACGATTTTTAACTACTGATTATTGATTTTTAACTATTCATTATTGATTTTTAACTATTGATTATTAATTATGATTATTTATTTTTTTACTATGATTTTTATGGATTGACTATGACTATTAGTTTTCAACTACGGATTATCATTAATTTTTTACTAAGGGGTAATGACATAGTAGTAATTTTGATATTAATCTACTAAAAATTTTTAAACAAAAAAAAAACATTATTGGTAGTTTATATTTTATGAAATAAAAACCAGTAATACATCTTCATATAATAATATTTAACAACAACAACAACAACAACAACAACAACAACAACAACAACAACAACAACAACAACAACAACAACAACAACAACAATAATAATAATAATAATAATAATAATAATAATAATAATAATAATAATAATAATAATAATAATAATAATAATAATAATAATAATAATATGAATACTTATTATATGATTATACGTTATTACTTACTATTCTTCTTCATTATTATTATTTCTTATTATTATTATATATTATTATTTTTTGTTGTTGTTGTTGTTGTTTGTTGTTGTTAAATATTATTATATGAAGATGTATTACTGGTTTTTATTATAAAATATAACTACCAATAATGTTTTTTTTTGTTTAAAAATTTTTAGTAGATAATATCAAAATTATTACTATGTCATTACCCCTTAGTAAAAATTAATGATAATCCGTAGTTGAAAACTATAGTCATAGTCAATCCATAAAATCATAGTAAAAAAATAAATATCATAATTAATAATCAATAGTTAAAATCAATAATGAATAGTTAAAAATCATATCAGTAGTTAAAACGTTAATCCATAATAAAAACTTTCGTGCAGTTCAGCTCCAATCAGTTCAGTTCACTCTAATAAGTTCAGTTTAGTTAGTTTTTTCAGCTGAAATAAACAGCCCTTTATTGTTAGACTTATTGTTATGGACTTTATAGCCTTTTGTAGTAATTGTAATTTTGTCAAAATTTTGAAATACTGCCTAATGAAATATATATTTTTTACTAACTAATTAACGACTATTTTACCATTTATCCCTAAACTATTTTACCATGAACTTTCAACTTAATTTACAATATACGCTTATTTTGCTAATCTACTCTTAACTGCTTCCAAATTAAGATATCAAATTGACTAACTTTATTTATATTAACTTAAATCAATTAATTACATTAACCAATTCAAATTACTTTTAAACATCCCACTACCTACTCACCATTTCCTCTCATCTTCTCCTTCTTCTTCCTCCTCCTCTTTCTACAAACCCCACTTTACCTTCATTATCTTCAATTTACCCATTTTCATTGACGAATGTGATAATAAATTAAAGACAACAAGTGTTTGATTTTCAAAGTACTCAATCAAATTGGAATTTAGGAAATTTTTAAGGTGGGTTCAAATTTTTAGGTTCCGTCTTGGGGTTAATAGGTTTCGAATGGTTGGGTTTAGTGGTGGTGGATTTGGGTTCTAGGTTAGCTGGTGGTTGTCGTGGGTTTTTGTGGTCGTAGGCGGATCTATGTTGTAGGTTTGGTAGTGGTCGCCATGAGCTTTGGTGGTGTGGGTTTTGGTTGTGAGGTGGTGGTGGGTAAAATAATTTAGGTTGAATAAGATAATTATTGGTTGATTTGGTTTAATATCTTAATTAGAAGGTAATAAATTAATTTAGGAAAAGGTATCTTGTGAATTAGTTAAATGTTCAAGGGCACACGATACATTTCAGAAACATTGAGGATATATAATGCATTTTGCAATAGTTTAGGGGTATATGGTGAAATAGCCGTAAATAAAATAACCATCAACTTCACTTAGGAAGGGGAGGGCAAAGGACATTCTTAGCCATTAGAAATGCCCCCAACTTTTTCAAATGAAATCAAGAATAATGACATCCTTTCAAAATAACCGTATGCTGCAAAATCTACATTGAAAATTTGGATGCCAGCCATATACAGTAAGTAATTATCCCGTAACCTAGATTAGCTGAATTCCGGTCTC
>PYUH01000036.1:6542064-6565200 GCA_016808085.1 Suaeda aralocaspica
TAATAATAATAATAATAATAATAATAATAATAATAATAATAATAATAATATGAATAAATAATATTAGGAACAAATTAATTAGCAAAAAAAAAAAATTAGCAAAATAAAAGAAGAGTTGAATCGAACTGAAATGAAGTGAACTGAACTGAACTGATTTTAAGCTGAAGTAAACAGGCCCAAAGTCCGAAAAGGGCCTTGTTCTTTTGGACTGAAATGAAGTTAAGCTGAACAGAACTGAAAGAGCCGATATGAACTGAACGGAACTGAAATGAGTTGAACTGAACTAAATTGGACTCAAATGAGGTAGTAATTATAATGGACTGAACTGAACTGAATAGAGCTGAACTGAACTAAGCTGAATTGAACTGAACTGAATTGAAGTTCCATAAACTTAAGTCCAAAAGAACAGGGCAAGATAGGGTCCAAATAACAAGGCTTTAGGGGTCAAAATCGATCTTCGAAAGTGTTGTGGTCCATGGCATGTGGCAAAAATTTAGAGCGTAAAGAAGGAGTCTACAATGGCTCATTTGGAAGCCAAAAACAAAGACTGCAATTCACAGTTGTGGGGGGTTACGGGGTCACAGAAAAAAGGTTGCTACAAAATTTTACAAAGTGCCTGTTTGGTCAAAATATAATCCCATATTAGCTAATTAAGGTTGAAATGACCATTTAAACGTTCCGGGAGAACGAAAAAGCTATTGTTCCCTACTTCCAAAATATCTCCGAAAAAGAGATTGTAACAAGTTTTTAGAGCTTATAACCGATCATGTTGAATCTCGTGGTCAGCCATAACACGTGGAAAAAATAAAGGGCGAAAAGAAGATGGAGCCCTGTACAGACCCTACAAAAGCCGAAAACAAAGGCTATAATTCACAGTTTTGGGGTCCCTAAAAAAATGTTGCCAAATATTTAATAGGCTGCTCGTATAGTCAACATATGATACCTGATCACCTAATCGGAGTTGAAAAGGCCATAAGAATGTCATGGGATAGTGAACAAGAATGTTTCCCTCTTCTGAAATATCTCTGAAAGAGGGATGATAACAAGTTTTTTGAGGTCGAAACTGATCATCTTGAGTCTTGTGGTGGTTCGAGCACGTGGTAATAAAACAAAGTGAGAACAAATTGGAGCATGGGACAAAACCTCCGGAGGGTGGAAACAAAGGCTATTATTCATAGTTTTGGAGGATTCCGCAGTCTAGAAAAAAAAGTTACCAAAAAGTTACACGATGCTTGCAAGGTAAAATAGGAGCCCTGACCAGCTAATCGGGGTTGAAAACGCCATAAGAACATCTAGGGAGAGCGAAAAAACTATTTTTCTCTTCTTTCGAAAAGTCCTCGAAAAGAAGATGATAAAAAGTTTTTAGAGGTGGAAACCGATCGTAGGGGAATCCTATTGTAGCCTAGAGCAAGTGGTGATAAAATAGGGCAAAAAAAAAATAGACGAAGTGCGAGAAAACCTCTTTAGAGGCCTAACACAAAGGCAAATATTCATTGTTTTAGGGGAGTTCTGGGGTCCCGGAAAAAAATAATTGAAAGTTGCCAAAAATCTTACGCTATAAGGTCAAAGTAGGAACCACGACCAGCTAATCGGTGTTGAAAACGCCTTAAGAACATTCCAGGAGAGTAAAGAAAATTGTTTTTCCCTTGTTCCAAAAAGTTTCCAAAAGAAAAATGATAACAAGTTTTTAGAGGCTGAAATCGATCGTGAGAAATCTTATGGTGGCGCAAAACACGTGGTAAAAAACACATGGCAATAATAAGACACAGCGTGGGACAATCCCCGCGGAGCCTAAACAAAGGCTATTGTTCACTGCCGGAAAATAAAAGTAGCCAAAATTCTACGGGGGTGCCCGTGTGGTCAAAAAATGAACCCAGGCAAACTGATTTGGGGTGAAAAAGGTAAAAAGAGGGGTGACAATAAGTTTTTTGAGGTCGAAACTAATTGTAAGAAGTGCTGTGGTGGCCCTAAGCACACGGTGTAAAGAAATAGGGAGAAAAGTGGTGCCTCCGGAGTCCTCAAATGAAGGGTTATTATTCATTGTATTTTAAGTTCCAGGGTCTCGAAAAATTAATATTGCCAAAAAATTTTACGTGGTGCTGTAACACCCTGGATTTTCCTAACTTCCTACTTCTCATTTTTCGGAAAACATGTTAAAAGTAATAAGTATTATATTTATTAAAACTACTAGATATGGAAAAACCAAAGTATTACCGCCACCGTGATAACGGCTAAGGCAATCATCAAAGTACTACAACGGAAGTCTCAAACCAAAACAATTTAAAACTAAACTTCAAAACAATCTCAAATTAAAAATCAACTTTAAAACTTATTACACTTTGGAACCATATTAATGACCCTTAAAACAAACCAAACCAAAACTAATATAAAGGTCTTTAAAAATCAAATGACATTCAAAATAAATGTTAGTCTTCATACGCAATTAAAATAAAGCAAAGCTACAACACACAGTAAGCGCTCTCACTCCATCCCATCATGAAAAGACTTATGCCCACTTGTACCTGCAGCTTTTCTTTTACTAGACAACTACTCACCACAAGTGGGTCATCGTAGAGCCAAGTCCAAGAAAAAGCCATGCACACAAAACAAACAGTCAGCAAAGCTGAGTACATAACTACTAAAAACTATGCAACAACAATAAGAAATAAAACATGCACTCAACTTACCTTTGACAACCTATTTACCTGTACATGGACTCAATTAAATCAATTATTATATTTAAAATTATGGATCCTGCATCGAACGGGTTTCCTCCTAAAAAATCATCGCCCTATTGGGCACCAACTTGGGAGCAACTCCAAGAAGGTATTACTATGTCACATAAAGTGGCGAATATCCAGCGCATTAAAAGTAGAAAAGAGTACAACGTCTTGTACTCCAATTAGAAGTCATAGATCACTGTTCCATACGACTCCCCCCATTGTTCGTACTCAAGGTATATACGTTCCAAGAGTTTTGATGCAAGTCCTCTTACACTTACGTGATTTAACAGGTTTAACAATGTTAAGACTCTCAAGCAACATCACATAAAGACATGCATCCAAACAAGTAAGCCAATTTAATTATCTTCAACTTAAGGTGATTCCAAATTAAACTTATGTGTGTCCTTTAATTAAACTGAACCTCCTGCACCACACATTAATTGTGAGTGACTAATAACTTGCTTTCTACTAGACCACACATTAAACCGTGAGTGGCAACATGTCCAAAAATAATTGCTCATAACTTCTTTTAATTATGTAAATAAAAATTCACAACTACCTTTCTTGTTGATTAAGTAACTAACCGACCCAAAAATTACTTTCCTCCTTGATCAATAAACTATTGGCCAAATTAAACTGATTATAACATTCCAATTCAAGCTTATAAAAATTAAACTTTCTAGATAACATGGAATGTCATCATACTTTAAAACATTCCTCTAATAAACTTGCCATGCACATAAATTCATGATTCCAAACAAGCATACAAGATTTCATGCAATCAAGAATTGTTCAAGCATGCATTCTAACTCTTGTGTTTGTCTTTAGTAATTACGTACCTTGTAAATTAAAATAATTGTACTCCGCCACAACTTCTAGAAGTGGACTAGTTCAAAGTCTCCTACATAAGGAAAAACCGAAGCTAAATTAAAACCTTATTGACTAAATTCTACAACAACTATAACTAACTTCTAATTCAGAAACTTTGTCCAAAATTTCCTTATATGGTCTATATTCAGTTCCACACTTCACTTTTTTTTTCTATTGCAATATTACTTAGTTTTCGGGACTTATTTATGCTTTATAAAACCTTAATAAAATTTTTATGCCACTTTAGAAAAGTGGACAACAATCTAAATTTATCAAAACTCCTTGAAAACTTCCGAAAACAACACAAATCGATCATACAATGTATTACTTAACTTATATGATCAATTTATGCTAATTACATACTTTAAAATCCTAATTAATTAATTTATAAAATCTGGACAGCATGTTAAACATGCTTAAAATCACTTTTAAACTTCATAAAACATACTAAAATTTATATATATCAATATAGAATTAATGTGTGATCATACTAGTAGAATTTGGGCACTTAAAACTTAGTTTAACTTGTTTTTATTAAAATTTCAGATTTATTTATAAACTTTAAAGTCATGAAAAACTTATAAAAACATCATAATTTCATGCCAAAACACTTCTACAATCTACTAACATATTTATGAAATCAATCTAGGCTTTAGAACAATTTTTCATATGCTAAAACATGTTCATAATATTTATTCAACTCAAATTCATGATTATAAAATTTGGACAGCTTTATAAATAAAGTTTAAAACCCTTAAAAATCAATCTAAACTTAATAACATCATCATAAATTCACCCAACAATAATTTATAATCATAATATCAAAGTTTAGAACATAAAAATTCATAAACTCATAACTTCATAAATTTTTCAAACCCTAATTTATAATTTCATGAACAACAAAATTAATTCATGCCTTTAAACAATTCATACTTATATCAAAACATGATTAAACTTATAAAAACATGATTAAGCATAATTATGAACATGAATTTGCAAGATTGAATCAAAAGAAAGAAGTAGATTTTTTTTATTTTTTATTTTTTATTTTTTTATTAAAAGGTTCGAAAAATAATACTAAAGCTGGGGAGGAGGTGCAGCGGTGGCCGGCTGGGCGTGGCGCGGTGGCTGCTGCGGTGGCGCGGTGGCTGCTGCGGTGGTGCGGTGGCCGGCGGTGGGGTCCGGCGCTAGCACGGATCGCGAGGCAACCCAAAACCTTTTTTTTCTTTTTTTTTTCTTTCTTTTTTTTTTTCCGAATTTCTGAACAACAGTTTTTTTTTCTTTTTCGGAAATTGCAACCTTTTTTTTTTCTCTCTTCTCTCTAAATTTGTGAAATCCTAATGACTATTTGATCATGAAAATCTGAAATTTTAGGTTTTATAGTGTATTTATAGGCCCCAAAGTAGGATTTTGGTGAAGCCCATAAATACTCCTAAATAAATTAGGAAACCTTTGAAATCTATTTTTAGAAGCTTTTAAAAATATTTTTAAACATAAAAATATTATTTGAGAACACAAACAATTACTTTCAACCAAAACTTGTTATTTATTTTATTTTTATTAATTTCTTTTCATTTAATATTACTATTGAACATAATTTTTCAATAAAAATATTAAAATTATACGAATAAAATACAAAAATACTTCCTTAAAATACGTGAAAATGTGGGGTATTACAAGTGTCCATATGATCAAAATACGAACCCAGACTAAGCGATTTGGTGTGAAAAGGTCATAAGAGAGAAAAGAATTATTTTTAGAGTGTCCTATAAAAAAAACTGTTTTTCTATTCTTCCAAGAAGGTCATAAGAGGGATTAGAAAAAATTTTGAGAGGCCGAAACAAATCATGGGGACTCCTGTGATGGCACATAGCACGTTCTAAAAAAATCATGCAAAAATAAAATGGAGCCTGGCGCGACTACTCCCGAGGCTACAAACGAAGGCTATTATTCACAGTTTTTTGAGGTTCTAGGGTCCCAGAAAAAAAAAAAGTTGCCAAAAATATTACGTGGTGCCCGTATGATCAAAATATGAATTTTGGCGAGGCGATTTGACACGAATAGGCCATAAGAAGGATGATAACAAGTTTTAGTGAGTCTTGGAAGAAAATGTTTTTCCATTCTTCGAAAAGAACATTAAAGGGATGATAATAGGTTTTTAGAGGCCGAAGCCGATCATGGGGAGTCCTATGTTGGCTCACAACTTGTGGTAAAAAAACACATGGCAAAATAAGATGGAACCCGGTGCAGTCTTTTTTAGTTCTGGTGTCCTAGGCAAAAAAAGTTGCCAACAATTCTACGGGGTGCACGTTTGGTAAAAACTTAACTTTGACCAGCAAATTTGGGGTGAAAAAGTCATAAGAGGGATGATAACAAAATTTTAAAGGTCGAAACCGATCATGGAGACTCCGATGGTGGCCCATAACGCCTGGTAAAAAAGAACAGAGCGAAAATAAGACGGAACCCCAAGAAACCCATCCGAAAGCCTCAAACGAAGGTTATTATTCATTGTTTTTTGAGGTTTCGAGGTCCTGTAAAAAAAATTACCAAAAATTTTAAGAGGTTCCCTTTATGATCAAGTTATAAAACTATACTAGACAATTTGGGGATGACAAATTTTTTTTGAGGGACCCGCGAAAATTGTTTTTCCATTCTTTCAAAAAGGGCATAGTAGGGTTGATAATAAATTTTTAGAGGGGAAACCAATCATGGGGAGTGCTATAGTGGCCCATAACACGTGGTAAAAACACATGGCGAAAATAAGAAGTAGCCCTGGGCGGTCCCTGCAGAAGCCTTAAATGAAAGCTATTATTTACTGTTTTTTGAGACTTCGAGGTCCTAGAAAAAGTTGCCAAAATTTTTGCAGTGTGCCCGTATGTTCAAAAAATGAATCCACACAGACTGATTTGGGATGAAACATGCTTTTGTACAGGGTCCTGGGAGAAACTGTTTCTTCCGTTCTACCGAAAATACCATAAGAGGGATGATAACAAGTTTTAAAGGCTGAAACCCATTATGGGGACTCATGTGGAGGCCTATAGCACATGTAAAAGAACAAGGGAGAATATAAGACGGTGCTTGGAGTATTCTCTCCAGTGGCCTCAATAGAAGACTCTTATTCACTGTCTTTTGAAGTTTGGGGGTCCCGAAATATAAATTGCAAAAAATTTTACGGGGTGCTCATATGATAAAAATATGAACCTAGAGTAGGGGATTTGCCGTGAAAAAGCTATAAGAGGGATGACAATAAGTACTTAGAGGCCGAAACAAATCATTGGGCCTCTTGTGGTGGGTTGTAGCATGTGGTAAAAACCAGGGAAAAAATAAGAAGAAGCTCGGGGCGGTCCATCCAAAGGCCTCAAACGAAGGTTATATTTTGTGCTCGTATGCTCAAAAAATGAACCAAGACCAATCGATTTGGGAAGATAACATGTTTTAGAGGTCTCGGGAAAAACTATTTATCAAATCTTCCGAGAAAGCTATGAGAGGGATGATAACAACTTTTTAAAGGCCGAAACCGATCGTGTGGACTCCTGTAGTGGCCCATAGGAAGTGTTAAAAAAAAAGGCAAAAAAAGACAGTTCCCTGGGGCGGCCCCTCTGGAGTCCTCAAACTAAGGTTATAATTCATTGTATTTAGTTTTCGGGTCCCAGAAAAAAGTTGCCAAAAATTTTACGAGCTGCTCGTATGGTCAAAAAATGAACCCATACTAGGCCATTTGGCGTGAAAAGGAAATAAGAGAGACGGGAACAAGTTTTTAGAGGAAGCTAGATAAAACTGTTTCTCCATATTCCGAAAAAGCAATAAGAGAGGTGATAACAAGTTTGTAGAGGCCGAAACCCATCATGGAGGCTGTCATGGTGGCCCATACCACATGGTAAAAAATTTGGGCGAAAATAAGGAGCCCGGGTAGCCCTCCGAAGGCATCAAATGAAAACTATTATGTTTTTTTGCAGTTTCGAGTCCTTGAAAAATAATGTGAAACTTTTTAGAGGGTGTAGGGGCCCCGGATTTTTGGGTCCCAAATTTTTTGGTCACCTTTTCCAAACCGTCCATAGGTCAAGTTAGACCTAAAAAATTGACTTAAGGAAAGGTGAAATGGACATTTTATGAAGTATTTTGCAAAAAAACAGGAGCGCAGGAATTTCAGTCACGCTAGCGTGGTAGCGCGGCAAGCTTTGCGACGCTGCGACGTTAGCGTGACAAAGTCTGTCGCGCTACGCTATTTTGGTGTTTTTTTTTAATTATCTTTTTTCGAGTGAGATAATAATATACGAATACGGACGATGCTAGTAAAAAGTCACCAATGAGTTTTAGGAATCAAACTCATAAAGCGTGCATTTAGATTGATTACGAATGGGACACGAATACGAGACGATAATCTAAATTGCACGAATAACTCTTTCGATCCCATGGGGATGACTCCAAGTTATGATCTTACGAAACAAAGGTTGGATTCGGGGGTGAAGGTACTAATATGGCGGATCGGAGTGCGTCATATTAGCCCGTAGGCGGCCATTACTAGTTTTCTCTCAATTATACACAAATTATATAAAGAACCACAAAATAATAATTTACAACCTAACACAAAAATACTATTATTGAGGTGAAATCACATAAAACCTAATAATTTAGTCAAATCGTCATTAAGATTAATTCAAGGTTCCTAGCATGATTCAATTTGTCCAAAAATTATCTTAGTTTAATGTGATAAATTAATTCAAATTAAGCCCTTTAACAAAAACAAAATGATAAAAGCGGTAAATGATTCGGAAAACCAACAACAACAAATCCACAAGTTTGATTTTTAGGGCTCTCAGGAAACGTACCACTTCCCGTATGAAGATTGGAGTCGTCGATTGTTAATTTGGGCACAGTCGAATTATTGTTTCAATATTATCAAAATTTGTAGCAACTTTTTAAAATTAAATAGCAAATAAATAATAAATAATTATTATAAAAAATAAGGTTGTTTAAAAGCAATAATCGGATTAATTAAGTATGAGGGAGAGAATGAGTTCAAAAAAATGTGTTGAGAAACGAAGAAAATGAGGGTTTTTATAACAGCGTGGGAACCCTAATCGCGCTGGGCAGCTAGCGTGGTACGCCGAATCGCGCTGGCCCAGTAGCGCAGGGAACCCTACAACGCTACTAGGGTAGCGCAGGGAACCCTACAACGCTACTAGGGTAGCGCTGTTAGCTTAGTCACACTGAGCTGTCAGCATGACTAAATTAACCGCGCTACCTTTTTGAAACATCTTTTTTTTATTATTTTTATTTTATTTATTATTATTATTTTATTTTATTCATTTATTTAAAATAGTAAAAGAGGCATTTGGATAAAAAGGTCCGTGAAATAAGAATGAGATTTATTTTTAAGCCCAAGTATACTCGATTATCCAATCTTCTAGAGAAATGAGTTTTTTAATCATCATAGAGTCCTGCCGCGGGACAGGGGGACTAAATTAGGTGTCTACAGTTAGCCCCCACNACTAAATTAGGTGTCTACAGAGGGTGTTTGTATCGTCAAAATATGAACCAAACAAAGAGGATTTGACGTGAAAAGGCCATAAAAGGGACGATAACGAATTTTTAGAGGGTTCCGAAAAAATTGTGTTTTCATTGTTCGAAAAGTGCATAAGGGGGATGATAATAAGTTTTTAAAGGTCAAAAGCAACTGTGGGGAGTCAATGAGTCATATGTTGGCCAACAACACGTGGTAACAAAACATGGCAAAAATAAGATGGATCTCGGTGTGGTCCCTCCGAAAGACTCTAATGAAGGCAATTATTTCCTTTTTTATGGTTCGGGGGTCTCGGGGAAAAAAAATTGCCAAAAATTCTACAAGGTGCCCGTATGGTAAAAAAAAATGAACTTAGACCAGCAGATTTGGGGTGAAAAAGCCATAAGAGGGATGATAACAAATTTGTAGAGGCCGAAACAATCCGTGGGACCTTCTTTGGTTGCCCATAACACGCGGTAAGATCAAAAACTGGGAGAAGCAATCCCGAGAGACTTTTTCAGAGGCCTTAAACGGATGTTGTTATTCACTATTTTTTGAGGTTTCGGGATCCTGAAAAAAGTTGCCAACAGTTTTACTAGGTGCTTGTATGGTTAAAATGTAAACCTAGACCAGACGGTTTGGCATGAAAAGGTCAAAAGAGGGATGATAACAAGTTTTTAGAGCTACTTAGAAAAAATTGTTTTTCTATTCTTCCGAAAATGACATTATATGGATAATAAAAACATTTTAGAGGCCGAAATCGATTGTGGGGACTCCTGCGGGGATCCAGAATACGTGGTAAAAAGCACAGGGCAAAAATAAGATGAAGCCCGAGAGACCCCACTGGAGGCCTTAAGCGTAGGCTATTATACCCTACTTTTTGAGGTTCCGGGGACTTGGAAAAAAGTTGCCAAAAATTTTATGTGGGTCATGTATCGTCAAAATATGAAACTGGACAAGACGATTTGGCGTGAAAAGGTCAAAAGAGGGGTGATAACAAGTTATGAGAGAGTCTCGGAAAAACCGTTTTTTCATTCTTTCGAAAAAGCCCTAAGAGGGATGATAACAAGTTTAAAGAGGCCGAAACCGAATGTAGGCACTCCTATGGTGGTCCATGGGCGGCCCCTTCAGATTTCACAAACGAAGACTATTATTCATTTGTTTTTTGAGGTTATGGGTTTTGGAAAAAAATTGCCAAGCATCTTACGTGGTGCCTGTTCGGTCAAAATATGAACTTAAACTAGGCGATTTGTCGTGAAAAGGCCATAGGATGGATGATAAGAAGTGTTTAGAGAGTCTCATAAAAAACTGTTTCTCCATTCTTCCGAAAAGGCCATATTAGAGATAATAGCAAGTTTTAAGTGGCTAAAACCCATCGTGGAGACACTTTTGGTGACCTATAGCACCTGGCCAAAAAAACCAGGGTGAAAACGAGATGGAGCCCAGGATAGCCCTTCCGTAGTCCTCAAAAGAAGGCTATTTCAAACTTTTTTTTTGAGATTCTAGGGTCCTAGAAAAAAGTTACCAAAAAATTTACGAGTTGCCCGTATGGTCAAAATATGAACCTTGATTAGGCGATTTGATGTGAAAAGGTTATAAGAGAGATGACAACAAGTTTGTAAAAGGAAATTTTTCCTTTTTCTGAAAAGGGCATAACATTAATGACAACAAGTTTTCAGAGGCTGAAACTAATTGTGGGGAGTCGTGCGGTGGCCCATAGCACGTGCTAAAAAACATGACAATAATAAGACGTAGCCAAGGCGATCTTTGGGGAAGTCTCAAACTAAGACTATTATTAACTGTTTTTTTAGGTTCCAGGGTCTTGGAAAATAATAGTTGCCAAAAAGTCTATGGTGTGCCCGTATATTCATAAAATGAACCCTGGACAACCGATTTGGGACGATAAAATGTTTTTAGAGGATCTCGGAGAAAACTGTTTTTCCATTCTTCCAAAAAGGCATAACATGGATGATAACAAGTTTTTCAAGGCCAAAACCGAGTGCGGGCACTCCTATGGTGGCTCATAGCATGTGGTGATATAAAAAGAATAGGCGAAAAAAAGGAGTTTAGGGCGGCCCCTCCAGAGTCTTTAAATGAAGGTTATAATTCGTTGTTTTTTGAGGTTCCAGGGACTAAAAAAAATGTTGCCAAAAATTCATGGTGCCCGTATGGTATAAATTTGAACCCAGACTAGGTTATTTGTCGTGAAAAAAGTTTAAAGAGGGATGATAACAAGCATTTAGAAGGTTTAGAAAAAAATGTATTTCCATTCTTCTGAAAAGGCCATAAAAAAGAGAGATGATAACAACTTATTAGAGGCCAAAACCCATCATGGGGACTTATTTGGTGGTCCATACCACGTGGTAAAAATTAGGGCGAAAGTAAGACGGAGCCCGAGACAGCCCTTGCGGAGTCCTTAACCAAAATTTATTATTCAATGTTTTTTGAGGTTTTAGGGTCTCGAAAAAAAATTGCCACAAGTTTTAAAGGGTGGTCGTATTGTCAAAATATGAACCAAAACCACGCGATTTGGCGTGAAAAGACCATAAGAGGGACGGTAACAAGTTTATAGAGGGTCCCGGAAAAAACAGTTTTTCATTCTTTGAAAAGGCCATAAGAAGGATGGTAATAAGTTTTTAGAGGCCAAAACTGATCGTGGGAAGTCCTGTATTTGCCTATAACACGTGGTTAACAACATGGCAAAAAAAAGATGGAGCCCGGTGTGGTTCCTCCAGAAGCCTATAATAAATGCTATTATTCACTGTTTTTCTAGGTTTCAGTGTCCCAAAAAAAGTTGCCAAATATTCTACGTGCCCCCGTATGGCCAAAAAATGAAATTAGATTAGCAAATTTGGGTGAAAATTAAAAGGCCATAAAATGGATGATTAACAAACTTTTAGAGGCCGAAACCGATTGTGGGGCTCCTCTGGTGGCCAATAACACGTGGTAAAAATAAATAAAAAAATAAGACGGAGCTTGTGAGACCCCGCCGAAGGCCTCAAACGAAGATTATTAGTCACTGTTTTTTGAGGTTCTAGAGTCCCGAAAAAAAATTGCCAAAAAACTAATGTGGTACCCGTTATGACCTCTAAAAACTTATGTAGTTCATGTTGCAATTTGATATTGGATGAGCTTTATACAGTTTATAGTAATACACATTTTGGGCAAGTGCACTACAATAAAGTAGTAATATAGGCCATGTGTTGCTTATTTAGGGCCTGTTTACTTCAGCTTAAAATCCGTTCAGTTCACTTCTACTCCGTTCAGTTCAGTTCAGCTCTTCTCTTATTTTGCTATTCATTAATCCTTCATAAAAAAACTTTTAGTTCAGTTCAGTTCAACCATTTTCAGTTGAAGTAAACAGGCCCTTAGTTAGTGATTATATGCATTTATGCATACAATATCATATTTTTGGTAGTCACCATATGATCGTATCAAGTATAAGCTTTGATGCTTATCTTCAAGATTATATCTTGATTAGGAAATATGAGTTTACATGAGCATCTAATTAGACATTCCAGCATAAAATAAGTGCCTTCTTTCTATCATAAGCTCCATCGTAGCTTGGCAAAACAAGTCCTCATAGGACAAAATTGTTCACGAGTGTAAGCGAGTTTTGTAAACCCTAATATAAAAGATTAATTACGATGATTAACTTTATAAGATACACCAATGAACCTTTGTTGCCACAACATACATATGACATTCTTTCGCTCTTGTTTATTGCAATTCAAAAATATCGATCTATTCTAATTTCCGACATAATCACATGTGAAAACAACCTAATTTATGGGCAAAGGGCCGCAAGGCTACATCTTGACCAAGTCAAAATGAGCACAAAATTATAATATTTGTAGAGAAACTTTTCCTACACTACACCCGTGGTATAGTTTATTAAAGGGTCCGTTTGGTAGGGCGTAATAAAACGTTTTTCACGAAAAAAGTTTTCCCATTTTACATTGTTTGGTTCGGAGTAAAATATTAAAATGTAAAACTTGGGGTGAAAAATGGTTTACCTCTATGTTGCAAACATTTTCCCCCAAAATTGGGAGGAAAACATTTTCCATCACACTTGGAAGGAAAACACTTTTCCTTACAATTGAAATACTTGATTTTTCATTCAACCAAACAATGAAAAATGCTTAAAATATAAAATCATTTTACATGCAACCAAACAATGGAAATTATTTATGAAAATGAGTTTTCCAATGTAAAAAGTTTTTCATGGAAAATTATTTTCATCTGAAAATATTTTACGCCTTACCAAACGGACCCTTAGGCCTAGTTTTATAGGACTGAAATGTAATTAAATTGAATTGAGCTTAATCGAAGTGAAGTGGACTGAACACTAAAATGAAGTAATAATTATAATGGAGATGAACTGAATAGAGCTGAACTGAATTGAAGTGAAGTGCCAAAAATTTCAGTCGAAAAAACAGAGTTTTATTATAATTAATTCATGTATTCATATTTTGCATTGTTTATTGACATGTACATAACTTGCCAACTTGGTGCAACTAACCCGCGATAATATTATTAAATGAACTTAACAAAATTATACACTATCTGTTTGGTAAAGCATAAAACATTTTCCCCGAAAACAGTTTTTCCATTTTACATCGTTTGGTTTGGAATAAAATATTAAAATGTAAAACTAGGTATGGAAAATTGTTTCCACCATAAGGAAAACATTTTCCCTTTGGGAGGAAAACATTTTCCACACACTTAAAAGGAAAACACTTTTCCTTACATTTGAAATACTTGATTTTTCATCCAGCCAAACAATGAAAAATGTTTAAAATGTAAAATCATTTTGCATGCAACCAAACAATGGAAATTCTTTATAAAAATGAGTTTTCTAATGTAAAAGGTCTTTCATGGAAAACTATTTTCATCTGAAAATATTTTACGCCCTATCAAACAGACCAAGTCACTAAATGCTAACCTACAATATTCCAATTACTCTGTATTAAAATTATATCAAGATATGATTTGAACTTCAAATAATTGTTTATATGAAATTATATCAAGTATTCGACTTGATTCAAATTAAACAACTGTTATTTCATGAATTTTAATCCCTCTTTGAAGAGATTTTTTTTTCAAAGATGGAAAAATTGACAGAAAAAACCTACTTTTGTCTCATCCGCTTTTAAAAGACCCACTTTTTAATAAACATACAACAAACTCACCTTGAATACTCATCTTCCCAAAATAGACTCTTTTCATTTTAACCTGTTATTGCAGGTTATGATGACCTACTAACAGTTTTTTTTTTCTAATATAAATTTATGAAATTATAAATTAAAGAAAAATCACCTATACAACCATTAGTCCACCACCACCACCACCACCACCACCACCACCAATCTTTGCAGCACCCCACTGCAGCCGGTCCACCATCACCACCTCAAACTACAACCCATTATTACCACCTCCATTACCTCATACATTCAAGAGACAGAAAGAGAGTGAACAACATAAAAACAAAACAAATTAAACCCTCCAAATTCTATCATCTTCTACAATTCTTAATTATCATCTTCAATCATAAAATTAATTAATTTTATCAATCAAAAATAATTAATTCGATGGCTAGTCAAGGTGGTAGTTAATGGTGGTTTCAAAATGGGTGGTTCGCTGTGGTTTTGAATTCGGTGGTTGGTGGGGGTGGGTTTGAATTCGGTGGTTGTTAGTTTCGAATCTGCGAGATTGAATTTGATGGTTAGTGGTGGTGGATTCGAATTCGGTTGCGGGGTGGCTTTATGGTGTCTAGTGGTTGCAATGGATATGAAGTAGGTGGCATAAATATAATTTAATTTCAAAAAAAAAAAGTGAATGGATAGGTGGTATACTGATATTCATAGACATTGTCGCACGCCCGCAAGAAAAAGGTATATTGATATTTTTGGGTAAATATATTGGTTGTGTAAGGAAAATTTCAAAAAAAGTATGTCTCATGAGTGGCGCTACCATTAATTGATTTTATAGACTTTTTTGATGAATACAAAAAACGGTGCAGTGGGGGACTCATTTCCGGAGACCAACTTTACTGATTGCTTGCATCAGTTGTATAGTAAAACATGTCTTGACCTAAAAAGAAAAGAAAAATGGGTTGTGGTAGGATGACATATTAGTGAGGGTGGGGAAGGAGGATAAAGGAGGTTGTTGATGGGAAGAGGAGAGAGGAAGGAAAAGGGAAAGGGGATCCTGAAAACTAGGAAAGGAATGAAAAAATATGCAAACCAAACAACTTCAAAGAGAATCATAATCATTGGTTTACCTACATCTTAGGCAGGTCACTCGGTCTGTTTTAGGAAGATAACCATTAAAGGTAGGTTTGTTATAAGATAATCAAAAAGTGGATCTTTTACAAACAGATCGACCAAAGTTAGGTTTTTTTTTCTGTCAATTTTTTCTAAAATTTATAACGTTTACTAGGATATAATACGAATTAGTTAGTTAATGTTTCAAAAAGTAGGTATAAATGGAGGTTTGATCTGACTTACTTTTTACGGAATATGCAACTGCAATAATAATCACAGCCACTAAAATTAAATAATCATTAACAACACCATTAGAAAGTTGCTGCATGCATGCATGAAAGTGGGAAGAGCTCATTGCTCATGCGACCATATTTAACTAACAATTTTTTACACAGATAATACAAGGTAATGCATGTAAATATTAACTAAAGGAGGTAACGCAGTGTTGAATAAATTAATTAATTTTGTTTTATATCAAGCAAACGAACAACATACTATTTCATCAGGCAGAGTATTGGTTACTATTTTTAGGAGCATAACTGCTTACGTAAATGGTTGATTGTGGATTTAACAAGTAAGCTTTCTTACTAAGTTCTTAGGTTTACAATAAAATGAGATCTTATTGTTAACTAGCTTAGATAGAAGCCTTGCACACATAACAATGATAATACCATAGTATTTTTGGCTAGATACGAAAATTCAAACATGCACTTATGGGTTATTATACCCTCCTTGAGCACCTCCTTCCCCTCCATCAGCTCCTCCACCGTATCCACCAGCATGGGAACCATCGCCACCTGAGCCGCCTCCTCCTCCTGCACCATATGCATGCCCTCCTTGCCCTGCACCGCCACCAGCTCCTCCTCCACTACCATGTCCTTCACTAGAGGCTCCACCAGCACCATAAAAGCTGCCACCTCCGCTACAACTTCCACCACCACCGCCATAGCCTCCAGTATGCCCTCCTTCAGTGCTTGAAGCACCTTCACCACCACTTCCACCGCCACCACCACCAGCATGTGCACCACTGCCAGAAGCATAAGCTCCTCCGTGTCCAATGCCTTTACCACCACCATATCCTCCGCCATGTTCTCCTCCAGTACTTGAAGCACCTCCACCACCACTTCCACCTCCACCACCACCAGCATGTGCACCACTACCGCCAGATGCATAAGCTCCTCCGTGTCCAATGCCTTTACCACCACCATATCCTCCGACATGTTCTCCTCCAGTACTTGAAGCACCTCCACCACCACTTCCACCACCAGCATGTGCACCACTACCGCCAGAAGCATAAGCTCCTCCGTGTCCAGTGCCTTTACCACCACCATATCCTCCAGCATGTTCTCCTTTAGTTGAGGCACCTCCACCACCACTTCCACCGCCAGCAACACCACCATGTGCACCACTGTTGCCAAAAGCATAAGCTCCTCCGTGGCCACTTCCTTGACTACCTCCGTATCCTCTAGCTTGCCCTCCTCCTGAGCCATAAGCACCACTAGCACTACCTCCTCCACGGCCACTTCCAGCACCACCTTCATAACCACCTGCATGTCCTCCTCCTGCACCATACGCTCCACCACCACCACTTCCGCCACCACCTCCACCAGCATGAGCACCCTCACCATCGTATGCTACACCACCCCCTTTACCACCTCCAGTACCAAACCCACCAGCATGCTCACCGCCAGCACCATAGGAAGCTTCACCACCTCCACCACCACCTCCACCACCACCACCACCAGGCCACTAGCATAACCTCCTACATGGTCATAACTGAGGAGGGCCCTAGTGGCAGGAGATATAGCTAAGCCCAACAACAAGAAGAAAAGAACACAAGAAAATTTGTAAGAAGCCATATATGTAAATGTTAATTATATGAAGAATCTCAAAATGTTGTGAATTCTAGTGATTGCAAAGGTGGGTATTTATAGGAATTGGTTAGGAGTGAGTAAGCGTGTTACTTGCACTAGTGTCTCAAAGAGTTGTTATGGTAATATTACATGGAATGAATTATAAGCCTAAAAAAGCTTATCATCCTCACTACTTTAATTTGATGTACTAGCTTAAGTGTTTTACTTTACAAATTCGTAGGGTGTAATGCTGTCTCCAACTTTGACTTATAAGTACCTTCTCACTATATTATCCTTATAAATCAGAGAAATATGCATTATTTTATTGAAAGAATTCAAAAATAAAGATAGAAAAAGAAAGGGCGAATTCTTCTTAGGAGATCGAGATGAAAGAGTGGAGTACATACATGATACAGAGCCACCGTCAATAATATGATTGATGATAATCCAAGTATTCAACCACTAAATCTTAGGTTTGAATTTAGAGTATATATTACTTTGGTAAGAGTACTTGCAACACATTAATTTCAACATCATCAAATTTCGCATGAAATTTTCCCCCAAATTAATTATCTTATTTATAGAATCATAGTTAAGGCATAAGAGTATTATTCTACATTCAAAGAAGAAAACCTCTGTTTCATATTAGTTACAACAATTGGATATTAATTGTGAGATATAAAATACTCAATTGTTGCAACTAATATAAAACGGAGGTAGTAAATGAGATTATTCGAATTCGTGTATTGTGATCTTCTTGTCACGCACGCTAGTGCTCATCATACATTTCTTAAAGGACAAAACTAATAACCAACAGACTATGGGTAAATTATTTTCATGGGATTACAATCTCGATCTATTTCATTCCATTCCATATATTCCCGGGTCATCCAATCTATTGCATTCTAATTCCGGCAATCCATTCTAATCCCGGCAATTCATTTTAATCCCGACAATCCATTCTTGAAAATTAAAATCTTAATTAAGCTCTTAAAAATTAAAATCTTAATTAAACTCTTCAAAATTAAAATATGAATTAAACTCTTCAAAAATTAGAATATTAATTAAGCTTTTGAAAATTAAAATCTTAACGACATAATAATCTACATAACAAATACGCTTTTTTGCTACGTATAATAATGTGTTAAAGATACATTTTTGCTACATAAAAATCTAAATACAATATCGTTACAAGTAGTTGAATATAAAGGAAGTGCTTCAGCTATCCTCGTATAATTATTTCCCTTCCATATCATCATCATCTTGGAACTATTTTTTTAAATTAAACAAACTCTTGAAAATAAAATAATAATAATAATAATAACAATAATAGTAATTATTATTTATATAATTATTTATCTTACACATTACTAAAATTTTACACATTGTTCCTAGGTCAAAATAGGAACCTTGAGTTGACAATCGATGTTCAAACAGTCATAAGAAGGCCAGGTTTCGGGAGAACGAAAAATGCTATTATTCATTTCTTTTGAAATTTCTCTAAAATTAAAAATAATAACAATTTATTTACACTGAAATTGATCTTGGGGAGTCCTATGATGAGATAAAACACGTGGTGATAATACAGAGTGAAAATAAGATGAAGCCACAGACAATCCTTTCGAAACCGAAAACAAAGGCTATAAGTTTTCATAGGTTACAGTTCTCGGGAAAAAAAACCAAAATTTTTTATAAGAAGGTGCTTAAAAAAACGAACCCTAAGCAGTTAATCAAAGATGAAAATGCCATAAGAAGGTTGTAGGAGAGCGAAAAAGTCTATTATTTCTTTCTTACGAAATATCTCTTAAAGAGGAATTATATCAAATTTTAATAGCCAGAAATTGATTGTGGATACGGGCGTTCAATCGGATCGATCCGATCAGATCCCAAAAGTGGGAAATCTGACTATCTCAGGTCGTCTAAAATGTGAACCGAACCAATTCGGATTTCCAATCCGAATATCCAAAAAAGTCGGACTGGATAACCGGATATCTGATGATCCAAAAATATATTTATAAAATAAAAAGTTTATTAAAAATAACACAAAATCATTAAATGCAACGAAATAATTCAATCCGAAATATGTGCGATCTGATCCGTTATCCGATTGTTCCAATCCGATAAGGCTATATTTCATGCATTTCAGATATTTCGGATATCCGACAATCAAAAAGTCGCAATTTGTATCCAATCCGATAATTGTCGGATATTCGATTCGAAATAAAAAAGTTGTAAAAATTATCCGATTTTCACGAACTAATCGATTGGATAACGAATCAGATTATTTTGAACAACTCTAGCCTAATTGTGGATAGTCTTGTGGTGAACCAGAAACAGTGAGGAAAAAAAAGAGCAGAAACAAAACAGAGCCTAGGAAATTCCTACAAAAGTTGAAGACAAAAGCTATAATTTACAGGCAGACAACAATCATGCTGAGTCATGTGGTAAACTAGGTAGAAATAAGACGAAGCTCGAGATAGCCCTCTGAAAGCCGAAAACGAAGGTTTTGATTTACAATTTTCAGAGGTTCTGGAATCGCAGTAAAAAAAGTCTAAAATTTTTACACGCCCCCCTATGGTCAAAGTAGGAACACTAATAATCGAATCAAGGTTTAAAACCATAAAAACGTTATGGGAGAGCGATAAAGTCAATAATTGTTCCATTCTTCCGAAACATCTCTTAAAAACAGATGATAAAAGGTTTTAATAGGCTCAAACCTATCATGGTAATAAACCTGAACATGCGGTTACGAAAATACAAAAACAAGATAGAGCCCAGGTAGCCCTTTGAAAGCCAAAAACGAAACCTAATTCACAATTTTCAAATCAGGGTTTTGAGGGTCTTTGGGAAAAAAAAATCCATAAATTTTACATGGTGTCTCTATGGCCAAAATAGGAACCCTTAGCAGCTAATAGTGAAAAAGACTATTATTCACTTCTTCTGAATTATATCTAAAACATGGATGATAAGTTTTTATAAGCTGAAATCGGTTGTGAGGATTCCTATGGAGACTAAGATCATCTGATAAAAAAGAGGGCTGAAACAAGATGGAACCCGAGACAGCCCTCCAAAAGAAAAAAAATAGCTATAATCAACATTTTTTAGAGTTTTTCGAAATCCCAAAGCGTCTGAAAGTTATAACTTATAGCTTTAGTTTAGTTCAATGTCAAACTAAATCGGTAGTATTAGAACAATCTTCAAACGAATGTTGGTCAAAATAGTAAAATAGTTGATAGTTTATTATAATCTAGCTAGCTAGCTAGGACGAAACATTAGAAACATTCAACTATACTTTGGCAATTTCAAGAGTCAAGAAATCAAGATTACTAAAGGGTATGTATCGATTTGCGCGAGTTAACATATGTTCTGTTTATCTCAAATGTACAATTAAATTTTGGCTATGTTATGTTAACTTGTGTCCTCCATATATACCAAGTACAGTCTTAATCACCAATCACCATTATATCAACAATCAATTAGTATTTTTATAAATGTACAACTGGCTATGAGTAATGAGTTTATAATTCAAATTCATTATGAATAAATACCAACATACCATGACATAATAAAATATATTGACATTATTTTATTCAGGTATCAAACAAAGTGTAGCCGGACCATCATATACTAACCATCTACTATTGTATAAGTTACATGGATGGTCAAGTACATATATTAGCCTCTTAGAACCATTTCTTATCTTATAAAGCCAATAATTTTATAGCTAAAAATGTACTAATATATAGAGTACGTCTTATATTATTGAGAAATCTCGTAAATAATATTGTGCATCTAGGGTAAATAACCCCCATGGCCACCTCCTTCACCTCTTCCGGCCCCTCCACCATATCCCCCAGCATGGGCACCGCCAGCATAGGCACCACCACCACCGGAGCCTCCTCCTCCTCCAGCGCCATATGCATGTCCTCCTCCTGCTGCACCAGCGCCTGATCCTCCTCCACTTCCATAACCACCACCTGAGGCACCACCAGCACCGTAAGCACTACCACCTCCGCCACCACTTCCACCACCACCGCCGTATGCTCGACCACCACCACCAGCATAACCTCCTCCATGGCCACTGCCTTCACCTCTTCCGTACCCTCCTGCGTGTCCTCCTGCGCTAGAGGCACCTCCACCCCCACCACCACTTCCGCCGCCACCACCACCAGCATAGGCACCTCTACCTCTAGAAGCATAAGCACCTCCGTGACCACTTCCTTGACCGCCTTCGTAGCCACCTGCATGTTCTCCCCCTGCACTATATGCACCACCTCCACCACTTCCACCACCACCGCCGCCACCATAGGCACCACCATGTTCAACACCTGTCCCTCCTTGTCCACTACCCGTACCCCCTCCATGGCCACTAGCATGCCCTCTTCCCTCACTCTGTGCGCCACCTCCACCTTGGCCACCACCGCCTCCACCAGCATGTGCTCCAGTACCACCATACGCTACACCACCTCCTTCACCTCCTCCACTACCATGTCCACTAGCATGTTTACCACCCGAACCGTAAATGGCTCCGTGTCCGGAAACTCTACCACCACCGCCACCATGAGCATAGCCTCCTGCATGTGCGTGAGTGAGGATGGCCCTAGTGGCAGAGGATACACCTAAACCTAGTAACATTAAAAAGATAACGTAAGATATTTTGTGTGAAGCCATAATAGAA
Organism: Suaeda aralocaspica; assembly: GCA_016808085.1. Lineage (NCBI taxonomy): Eukaryota > Viridiplantae > Streptophyta > Magnoliopsida > Caryophyllales > Amaranthaceae > Suaeda > Suaeda aralocaspica. Next base: position 6,563,958 of record PYUH01000036.1, read on the forward strand.
ATATTGTTATTTGAATTCAAATGGAACTTCTATGATTTGCAATGATACCTAAGAAATTTAGGGTATATATAGGAACCTGATGAGAGGCGGTGAAGCGTGTAAGTAGCACTAGTACTAGTACAAGTGGTTGAGGCACATGCAAAAGTAGTTTCAATATTGCAAATTTGCAATGGTGTACTTTGTGCTGTCTCCAACATTGACTTATGCACTTGTGCCTAAATTAGCTACATCTTTTTCATACTAATCGATCACCCTCGCCTCTCTCATTTCATCTAATATAACTAACATTATGCATCGAATCATTTGCCAAATAATAACTAAGAATAATTAATTAATACAGTACGCAGTAACAATGCCTATTTCGGAACTGTTTTTTGATCAACTAATCCTAACTTATTATTTGTTCGATCAATTTATCACAAACTAGAGCTGCCAAACCATATAATAACCATATTATGATCATATAAAAAAATTGTATTCGTATAAGGTTTTTCACTTCATTAATATATAGTAGACTAGTAGTAGATAGTGGGAGTGATAGATGTGACCTTGAAAATACTTAAATGCTCATTTTAATTGAAGTTAAGGGGCAAAAAAGACATTTAAAATAGTTTTTATATTTATATGTATTTGTGAAATTATGTATTACTTGTGTATATTTTTTAAATACACAATATTTTTGTATTTTTAATAGAATAAGTGAAATACTTGGGCGTCTAAGGCATGGAGTTTCACCCAAGCCTTACCCTAAGCTCCTTTAAGGTGCTACAATCAATGTTATACCATTGTCTTCGTACGCTCATGCTTTCTTACTCTGGCCTATGAGATCGCGAGCTAGTACAGTTTGTCCATGCTCGTGTCGGCGAGCAATGGTCTCAAGGCATACTTTGGCCTTTGAGAACAACATTCGCCATGGAGTTTTTGGGAACTGATTTAGAGTCTTTTGAGATATACATCGCATAAGTTTTCCCAAGATTATAATTTACGATTTTTTTGTTTATGCATAAATTTGTGAAAATTTGAGAAGATGTAAGTTTTTAATTTTGTTAGATTTAAACTAAAGTATTTAATAAATTTGATGCCATGGCTTCTAATGAGATTGAAACAAGATTTAGAAAGAAAGAAGAAGTAGGCAAAGAGTAGTTGGTATTTACAGCTTGTTTGTTCACTGTTGAACCTTTTTTAAAGGTCTTTTTTTTTTCTTTTTATCTTTTTTTTTTTTTTTTTTTTTTTTTTTTTTTTT
>PYUH01000036.1:6567489-6648914 GCA_016808085.1 Suaeda aralocaspica
TTTTTTTTTTTTTTTTTTTTTTTTTTTTTTTTTTTTTTTTTTTTTTTTGAGAATGAATAGTTTCAAGGAGAAAGTAGACCAACGTCTAGTGCCCACTAGACACATAGAAAGATCGATATGGGATCTTGTTTAATTCGTCTCGATGTATATTTTTCAAATATATAACTCGAGATATTAGTTTTATAAGTTGCGTCTTAAAAAATGCGAAAAAAGTAAATATAGTAAGTAAAAAAAGACGGAGTAGGTCAAAATGTCAACATATACATATATAACGCTGACATAAACACTCTCAACCAATCACAATGCTCCCTCACTTAAATATTGTGGTAGTTATTTATAAACTGACTGCCTTAGAAAAATGTTAAAATTGAAGGCCTTCCTTAATCTATTCTCTTATCAATATATAGCTAAGTATGTTGTCAACTTAATCTGCAATGAAAAGAATATAGTTATACAGTTGTTACATTAAGTTGTCATCTATTTAAATATAGCTATGCCAATGTAATATAAAAATCATTGTAAAGTTAAGAAATGAGGATATAACAATATATCAATAAAATCATTTATATACCCATTATACATATTTATATTTACATATATATGAAATTAGCATTATATACTATTAGTGGTATCTGAGCTAGTACGATCAAGAAGACTCTAATACGAATTTCGCAAAGTTAGAAATATTTCGTAAAATATAATATTATTTATAAAAAAAAAAGGCATTTACAAGGACAATAAAACAACAAGAAGTTCCATTATTCAATAGGAGCAATTACAAATATTGGAACATTTGGATGAAGACTGTCTTACACGCACTTGGCGTATGGAAAGTTATTGAGTTTGACATAGCAATAACTAAACCAAATAAAGGAGAATCTAATGTAGGAGGAGTTGATTGGCCAAAAAAGGATGCAGAAACATTAGCCAAAATTCACCTCGCATAAAATTCCTCTTTAAAGTACGTAACTGTGTTGGTGAGAAACTAGATCTGATGACGGTGAAGTGCCGCAGTTTATGATTGTTCGCTAAATTATGCAGTCTTCTATGAGGGAATCCATCACTATGACATAGTTTTGGGAAGAAAATTCATTATTTGACCATGTAGATCGCATCTTAAATTCCATTGCCAACTGCAAAATTATATGAATTACAACCCATGAATCCAATCTTTCAAATAAAATCTTAAAAATGAACTCCAAACTCTCACAGTCTCACTAAAGGAGAGAACAAACCCAGAAATATGGAAAAAATCTTTCATAAAGAGAGAGCAAGGAGACTTATTAATAACTACAAAACCAAAAACAAAACAAATACAGAAAGAATTGAGGTTTACCATCATTAAAGAGATGATGGTGTTCAGTTTTTAGGGAGAGAGAGAGGAAAAGTGGGAACTATATAGAAAGAGTAATAAAATATCATGAATTAATGGCGTGCACTCATATGGTTATATATGTATACTTAATATGCGTGAATTTATGAATTATCTTATCGATGTGACTTATAGAAATTGTGAGAGAAATATTGAAAGGACATAGGTGATGAATATGTAATAACCTCTACGTTTCATACTTTCATTTATGATATAAAAGGTAATTGTGGTACAAAGTAATTTAAATTTTATTATTGAATTTATACAAGATCAAGCTCACCTATTTATTTTCAACCATTAATTTAAAATTTAAAGCAATATAATTATAAAATCGTGCATGGTGTAGTATTAGTAGTAACTTGGTGGCCAAGTGTTGTTGCTGGTTTGGCTTTTAACCATGCAAAATATTTTACGTAGTTGGTAATTATTACATATGCTTCTAATAAAGTTGTAACAGACTGAGTGCATGCATGCATCATTATTAATTGATGCAAACTAGAACTTCATACAACTGATCGAATAGAAGAGTGCAATTTGATTCAATCTTGAAGCAAGATTACGTAAGTCGATAATATAATATTCAATTAAAATTAGGTATACAATTGTAGTTCTTGAGAACTTGGGTGCTATTAAAATCCTTATTATACATGGAGTACTATAAATATAACAAAATCATCAATTAGATAACAAGATGACATGCATAGATTTCAATAATGCTTAATTCAATGAGTTGGACTCAAGGTACGTAGTACGTAGTTTAAATTCAAGGCATGTATCCTCCATGACCACCCCCTTCACCTCCACCACCACCATAACCACCAGCATGGCCTCCACCAGCAGCAACACCACCTCCTCCACCAGACCCACCACCTCCACCACCACCATAGGCATGACCTCCTCCTTCACTTGCTCCTCCACCTGCTCCTCCACCACTTCCGTATCCTCCTCCTGATGCTCCTCCTCCATAAGCGGCACCTCCACCGCCACCACTTCCACCTCCACCACCACCAGCATGTCCACCGGCCCCACCATAAGCACCTCCATGTCCTCCACCAGCACCTCCCCCGTAACCACCTGCATGCTCGCCACCTGCTCCATAAGCACCACCTCCACCACTTCCACCACCGGCACCACCACCATAGGCAGATCCACCGCCGGAAGCACCACCTCCATGTCCTCCACCAGCACCTCCGCCATAGGCTGCTCCACCACCGGATGCTCCACCTCCGTGTCCTCCACCAGCACCTGCGCCATAGGCTGCTCCACCACCGGATGCTCCACCTCCGTGTCCTCCACCAGCACCTCCTCCATAGGCTGCTCCACCGCCAGATGCTCCACCTCCGTGTCCTCCACCAGCACCTCCGCCATAGGCTGCTCCTCCACCGGATGCTCCACCTCCGTGTCCTCCACCGGCACCTCCACCATAACCACCTGCATGCTCGCCACCAGCTTCATATGCTCCACCGCCGCCACTTCCGCCTCCAGCACCGCCACCATAGGCAGCTCCACCACCAGTGGCACCGCCTCCTTTCCCGCCACCGCCACCATATCCACCTGCATGCCCACTGCCTCCACCATGAGCCTCCTCAGCAGCGCCACCGCCGCCACTTCCACCACCAGCGCCGCCAGCATATGCAGCTCCACCACCGGCTACACCACCTCCTGCACCACTACCTCCACCGTATCCACCTGCATGCTCACTACCGCCTCCATGAATAGCTCCACCACCTCCTCCACTTCCACTACCTCCTCCACCAGCATATCCTCCTACGCCAGTGCCAACTTCGACACCTGCACCAACATGTCCTCCAAGCTCATAAGTAAGGAGGGCTCTGGTGGCAGTGCTAAGGCCTATGCTTAAGACCAAGAGAAAAACAACACAAGAGATTTTTTGGTAAGCCATATTGAGAATGTTAGTGTTGTGTGTTTTGGGATAACATAGCTAATTGGTATTTATAGGCATGGCATTAGGATTAAAATATTGCGCGTTACACCCACTCAATTCAAAATAGTAAAAAGAAAAATTAGGACTACTCATGTAATGTTTCCACTATACACAAAGTAGAATACTGCCGCAATCTTCAAGTTGAAATACTTGTACACTATCATTATATTCAGTGACATTAGTGTGCCTCTGCTGTCTTCCATACCAGTAATTTAGTAGATCCTTAATTTCAGTCATATAATAAATCAAATCAATACTTTGATGAATTAAAATCTATTATTTGTTTAATCCACATCATTTCCCAATTTGGAAAGATAATGATATATATCTATATAATCCTCAACTCCTGATTATGTTACATTATCAATAATCATTATCTTGTTAATTTCCTTCTAGGTAGAGTGTGAATTTTCTATCTATGGGATCTTCCTTTAATTATTACGTACACTAGCTAATTAACTAACAACCATGATTTGAACTTTACTAAAATTCCTTGGTTTGATTTTCATTATTTTCCTAAAGATATTTTGGTTAAGAAAATTGAAAACAGATTAAAGTTATTACATGCAAAAGATAGTTATGCAATGACAAGTTGACAACTGACAAGGAAGCTTAAGCACTTAAGCTAGTAGTAATATACAGAGTTACTAGAGGTTCAACTCAACCAAAAGTTTAAGTTGATGGATAAAGTTAAGAAATAATTTATATATTCTATCACACCCCTCAGATGAGAGGCCTTTGAGCTTGAAATGGAGATGTATATCATGACAGCATGACTTTAATACCATATTAAAAGATCATCTCAACCAAAATCATGAAGTAATCGTTAAGTCCTAAGAATATTTATATACTCTAACAGGAGTATATATTTATGGGCCAAAAATTATACTTGGTAGTCCTCAATTTTTGTTTCTTTTTTAGGGGGTAAGATAACCCTCAGCTTTGTAAAATTCTAGATAATGGTAGTCTAAACCTTCAAATCTCATTGATAGCCCTCAACTTTGATAATTTCTCAATATTAGTCCTATATATGTACTGTTTATTTTCCAATGTGACATTTTAAGGTTAGAATTTCAATGATAATTAAACTAATGTAAGGTTGAACCATAAATAAGATATAATGGGTTTATTTTCCATTGTCTTTTATGTTCTTTTTTTTTTCCCATGCAAATTGTCTTTTATGTTTCCAACTAGTTTTTGTGGAATTTTTCAACCAAAAAGTTATGGTCTCGCTTGGATTTATTTTTCGGCATCTAATAATTCTTGACCTTCAAAATATATTACGGAGTGTAACTATATTAATTGACAGTGGATTTGTCTTAAATTAGTCGAATTAGCAAAATATAACCTGAAAATGTCATAATTGTTTGTTTAAAGATAAAAATGTCTATGTAAAATTAAGAGTTTTCGAAATTTAGGGCTACTAATGAAATTTAAAAATTAAAAAATTAAAAAAAATTTGGCTATATCTCCATGATAAAAATGATTATGTACAATTAAGAGTCTTCGACCATTTATTCATGACTGTTTCCTCATAATGACAACCCTTCTCCAAAGAGTACTCATAATTATATTCTACACCTAGCAAGGTGTAGAAGAATTCAACTCCATCTTTTAGAATCACATTTTTATAGTCTTAATTAAACTGATGTTCGATGCCCAAGAATATATTTTATACTCAATCACAAACTTCGGACATGCAACAAGAATAGGAAAGGTGCGATCCACAAGACTAATTCATGCATCAATGCATGTTGACTTTAATAGAGTATCAACACACTAATGAAATAACTATTAGGTGTCTATTTGACTATTTATTACTAGGTGATGCTTAGCCATTAACAAATTACATGTCACAATCCACAAGTAGGGCAAATCGCCTTATGCTCAATTAAGTTTCTTACAAGGTAAACCCATCTATCTAAATATCTAATGGCATGGACATGAACATGAACAAAGGGTAGAAACCACAAGTTGGCCTGGGCAAATCAATAATATAATTTCATGGCATGGACATTAATATTTAATCACACTTCTATTAATTTCTACTCAAATAACAGAAGGAATATCAATTCATTACAAACTGAGTAATTAAATAAGGTTGTACACTTGCACTAGAGTACTAGTAGTAGTAATTACAAACTCCTGAACCACTTCCTCTATCCCTTGCATGTGTTAGGCACTTAGGCATATCATCTACCTGAACTTTTATCTGCAGAAATACAAGTATGCAGCTAGTCCCCTGGCCTCATCCTTGGCTTCTTTCATTTCCTATCCGCATCTAATTTGCCAACGGGATTCGTGCTCATCCTTGTCATTAGCAGAAATTCATCGCAATACCGGCCACATCCAACCTGACCAACCATTTCAAAACTACACGACAGTGTATGTGGTGCAGCTTACAGTATAATTAAAATTGCGAGTAACACATCTTCTGAAACGTACTTTTAACTTATTAGAATACAAAGCACTAATAATAATGTACTGGATATATACATGTATAAAATTAACTCTAATAAAAGAAGCAGTTCCAATTCCTCATTACTCAAACATCAAATGTTGAAAAATAAAAATACTGAGTATTAGACTTGGATAGCTCATGCAGCTTTTCTTTTAATTTTATAATCATTGACTAATGTAATTGCATGATTAAAACTTTTGCAATGTGATGTGATGTGATGTTTGGATTTTGTAATTGAAAATATGTAGAAGAAAATCAGTTAATAAAGCAAAACTTGCAAGATTTATGAAATGTTTTTTAAGTGAAAGTTAAAACTTAAAAGGCAGAAAGCTATCACACATTCACAGAACATGAAGTGGTTGCATGGGAAGAACTCATGATCCAATCATATACTTAAGAGCAGTAAAGGTACAAACGTCAAATACTCCGTAACATAATGGGATTTTTGTTTTTAAACCATTAAAAAAAAGGGTACAACAAATCATTCATTGTAGATTATGAAGCAACTATAGGATGAATAAGTTACAAGATTCACTACATATAGGACATATTATGTTCTTTTGGAAGCATCAAATACATTACTATATGCAGTATATTTCACTTTTTCAATTTCATTATTACCCAGGGCAAAACCCATGCTAATCAAAGTTTGATAATGGTAAGTGGCGGCTTCATTTCAAGGATAATACCCGCCATGGGCACCCCCTTCACCACCTCCGGCACCACCTCCATATCCACCAGCATGGGACCCACCTGCGTAGCCACCGCCACCACCTGACCCACCTCCTCCACCATATGCATGTCCTCCCCCTGCTGCTGCACCACCTGCTCCTCCTCCACTTCCATATCCACCACCTGCAACTTCACCACCACCACCATAAGCACCACCGCCACCACCTCCACTTCCACCGCCGCTGCCATATGCACCTGCACCACCGGCATAAGCTCCTCCATGGCCACCACCTGCACCACCTCCATATCCTCCAGCATGTCCACCAGTTCCATATGCACCTCCACCACCACTTCCACCGCCGCCGCCACCAGCATGTGCACCTGCACCACCACTAGCATATGCTCCTCCATGGCCACCACCTGCACCACCTCCATATCCTCCGGCATGTTCTCCTGCAGCATATTCGCCTCCGCCACCACTTCCACCACCGCCTCCACCGCCATATGCACCTGCACCACCACCGGCATAAGCTCCTCCATGACCACCACCTGCACCACCTCCATATCCTCCAGCATGCTCTTCCCCTGCTCCGTATGCACCGCCACCACCGGATCCACCGCCACCGCCACCAGCATATGCACCACCTCCGCTATACCCACCTGCATGACCGGCGCCTCCTCCTGCACCACCTCCATAGCCACCTGCATGCTCTCCCCCTCCATATGCACCACCTCCACCACCACCACTACCACCCCCACCAGCATAAGCACCACCACCATATGCACCAGCACCACCATGACCGCCACCTTCACCACCGCCATAACCACCTGCATGTGCCCCACCTTCAGTATATGCACCACCGCCGCCTTTACCACCACCTCCTCCACCAGCATATGCACCATGTCCTAACCCATCTCCACCATAAACTACTGCCCCACCAGAACCACTGCCTCCGCCACCTCCACTGGCATAGCCCCCTTCATGCTCATAAGTGAGTAGGGATCTAGCAGCAGAGGAAATACCTATACCCAGAAGCAAGAAGAAAATAGCACAAGAGATTTTTTGAGAAGCCATGGAAATGTTTTTGAATCCCACAACTATATGATTACCAATTTCAGGAATGATGGGTATTTATAGGGATTGGTTTTGGAGAAGAGAGGGGTCCTAAGGCGTGTTAGTCGCACTAAAAGTGGTTAAGCCACATGGAAAAGTGAAACTTATTGTCCCCACTGACCCACTGTTAGACTAATTTATTTTACCAAGGAAGATGTAGTTTTAGTGTACTTTGTGCTGTCTTCAACATTGAACTCAGTGCTTATACTCTTTGTATTCATTGCTCTTCCAAAGAACATACATTGCTCAAGTTGTGTAGACTATAGAGAGTCCATGAAAGATGCATCATTTCGTTACTACAACTCTACAAGTATGCTTTACTGATTATTGATATTTATACAAAAGAACATTATAAATGATTGGCTAAGATTATACTCCGGCTACCAGTTAGATAGAGTACAAGAAGTTAATGTTCCAAAAATATACACTCCATGTACATTATATCATTTCAAACAAATATAAGCATGATTCTTTGAAGTTCACCGAATCTTCTATTTGAAAATACACCCTTGAGACCTAGATCTGGCAATTAGCCAATTAGAGTCGTCACACTATCTCAAGTCTTAACCCTCCAGAATTAAGGATTCCAACTTCACTATAAAGTATTAGCGTCTTTTCTCTATCATAAGATACAGGAATCTAAGTACAATCCAAACTAGTGTAGTTTTATTTTAGGAAAGACATCCCGAACTAAAAGATGTGATTATTGTTTCGGATTGAATGAGTAGTTAAAATCAATATGTCTCAACATTCTTAAAATACATAGCATCATTACAGCATTAGCTTAGTTCCACTGATAGCTCATACAAGTCTCTTTTTTCAGTAGTAGATATACTTCCTGTACTTTTATCTATTAATTTAAAACAACAGAAAATAATAGGTATATAAAAACTTGCAATCAGTGCACCATTGTCTGAATGGGAAGAATGTGGTGCTGCTTCTGGTTTGGTCCCCATGTGGAATTCTAGTGATGATTTAAAAGTGAAATGGTGCTATCCAACCAAGCATTCTGTCTTTCTATCTACTTCCTATAAGTCAACCTATGTTCAATATTTTAATGCTTCTTTTAAAAAATACAGTATCAACCATAAACATGAAGTGTTAGGAGATGAAATGAAAGATTTTCTAACAGATCAACAAGAGATATAATAGCACACTATCGGAGTATCAGACCATTAGTGTAATCTGTGTCCAGAAACGGAACAAAATACATACCTTAAGTTATGAGAAGACGTAGCGATATATGACAGAACATTAACCAGGACTCTTAAAATGAGATCTTTTTCTGAGCAAAATATACACCTTAAGTTTCTGACATGAATACAATTATCAACCTACAAGAGAGAAATTTTTGAGGGAATCAATCAGCAATGCACTCTGCTGTCAGCCTGTCCCGAAGCAATCTCATTACCTTAACAATATAAGTTTTTCTTTTTTTTAGTGACTACTTGAATATACACTAACACACTGGCTAAAATGAGAATTTCAGTTTCTGACGAAACATATGAAAAGTCCCTCTGAAAGCTTAGCATAATCATATCTGATATAACAGTCAGTGTATCACTAATGAGACCATTGTGTAATCAACTTAACTTGTTAAACCATGACTACAGAACCAGCTCAGGTAGTTTGGAGCTGAGGACTAATCAAAAAACTCGAAACACAAAAGCACGTATTGAGAAAATATCAGTTCACTAAGTCTACACTCTACAGTGCCCCCCACATTCTAAACAAGCAAAAAGTGCATTGTGAATTTGTGTTATTGCCGCCCTAAAATTGACCTGAAGCATTAGAACTTTTCTCCTACAGCTAGCAATGTGGCACTTCTTATCTTCTGATCATTACCATTACTAAACTAGAAGCTACTCACTATAATATCTAGTGGAATATATATCACATGTTATGGACATCCTTCGACTTCATATACAATTAGTGGGGGACCCACCCATCTTTCTTTGCCTTGATAGTGCTTCCATTGCTTTTCTTTCTGTATACTGAAGAAGCAATTGTAAACATCTTGAAGTGCTTTCACATCTATTACTAGTTACTAAAAGCGGAATGTCCGGTATCAGTTCAATTTCGATCATGGAACACATAGGAAAATGAGGTGACCTGATATTTAGCTCGTGTAGTCAGTTCAATGCCTTGGAAACCAGTGAAATATACCAAACTTCCATCTTTTTTTGAAAGAGAAATTATATTGCAAAATACCATAAAGCCTAAAGCCACTATAGTTTTGGCAAACCTATTAGCAGAAGGCTCCAACAATGCTCTAAAGTATATTGAATACATTTTATAGTTACTTCAGTAGAATCAACCTTACTAATCACTCGACAAAGCACCCTTCTTTGTTATTTCTGGTTTGCCATACGGTGCATGTTACACCCAAACTTCGGACAAATACCAATTTACACGACTTCCATTGCACTAACTTCATTCCATTTGTCTTAAACAGAATGCATCTAACTATACTAATTACCCAGAATCAAACTCACTGAGTCACTGGCAGTAATGTAGATATTTCTTCAGGAAATATCTCTTCGGTAACCCACTTTCTAGAGCAACAGAAACACAAAAGTGCCTAGATATGGCTTATTGGTACATCTAAAATCAGAATGCACTATAGTTGATACACTCCACTAACCTTCCATACAATAAGTTCTTCTAACAGCATTATGTGGTTAATGGAGACTATTCGGTACGGTATATCAGATGGATCAGATTCCACTAATCCACTAACAGCATAATTATGGATAATCAGACTTAAGAAAATAAGCATTGCTCTCTCCATTTTCTTTCCACTTCAATCACTTTCCATCCCCAACTCGATTTTTTACATAATATGTTGGGATTATGGCAAATTTATATAGTTTATAATAGTGAAAAACTTAAATAAAACATCATTAAATCCAGTGGAGGCAGCACCCTGTCATATTTATTGCTAATATGAGATAATAGAGATAAAATGCTGTCCCCATTATCCTTAATGAAGGAATTTTATTTCTTTTAGTTGTGTTTTGGGCACTACCTTGCTACATACTTCAGTCTCGTTCCATTTCTGAAGAATGATTAGAGCCTATCTTATTATCTACGGATTAGTTTTTTTTACTCCCCATAAAATTATACTGATGCAATGACACATCCTTTTACGAGAAAGTTTCGTGGGGTTTGTTGTGAAATGATGCTCAAGAGTTTATAACAACAAGCTAAGATGCATCACCCTTAGTTAAAATTTTAGCCGTTAAGTATTCTGGTTCATTTCTAATGTTAATAGAGCTGTTATAAAGTTATGAGCATAATGCTAGGGTGTACATTAGTGCTTTATGATTTGTAGATAGCTTTCCCAAGGCATTTTTCACCTTGGTGGAGATTGGTGGGAAAAGAAAAAAAAACAATAAAAATGCTCCCTGTTTTCCCGTCTTTCACCTCCATTGATATCATATAAGAATTCAAGCATGAAACACAATGCCATCATCTCAAATACAGAAAAGGAAGAGAGAAAGCAAGGACTGAAATGATTCCTAGATCTTTTAACTGATGTATGTCAGTAGAATACCCTCAATTGAGCCAACAAGTCGCTAAGAAGTAGTTGAAGACCTAGAAATTGCGCTGCTGGCATGCGCATTTCTCTAATTTTAAGTCCTGAGTGTTGTATCTTTTCTGCAGGGATGCAAGGTCAGACCTAAGCCCACAAGCACTATTATTATATGTGTGGTGGGGTTCTGGGGTAGGAATAGGTGTAGGCGTGTAGCAATCAGCAAGTAAAATAGGACCAAATGTACCAGAAGTCCATGGGACGTCAGATGGTAAAACTCTTAAGCTCAGTCCAACTACACTAAACCTACCACTTCTCAGCTTGATAAAACCTGTAATACTCAAAACTTCATCACAGTTTAATTGACTACAAGCTATAGCATCAATCATGAAAGTCAATTAGTCATCACCTCAATAACAATAATTCAAAACAGTTCAAGTGAATCAAATGTGTTATAACTTATAACCATGACAACCCTAACCCACTCTTCCACAACTTTTTGCTGTTTATGTTTTGGGACATAGAAATCCTACATGAATCGTGAAGTCTTTCTAGTCCGTTGCTCCAATCAGATCAAAAATGACCAAATGACACATTTGTCAAGCCTACGACTATGCCTAACATTATCCATTAAACTAATATGGTTGTCTCTCAACTAGCATGAAATATTTGGATTTGTTTGGAAAAAGAGTTTAAAGTTGCATAATCATAGATCGGACTGACTCCCTCCCAATCTCAACCTTGATCGAGCCACATGATTCACAGTTCTTGATCCTAATCAATAGATCAAGTTTGATAAACTACTTCTCTTTCGGAGGATGCTAGCACCATTTGTTAGGAAGCCTAGAATGTCTAAAAGACGTCTATTATTTATATTTTTTCGTGGACGTAGCAAGTCCTTATAATGTTTAAAAGAAATATGATTACGCTCTACACTACATGCCTACATGATCACGTTGATATAGTTCAGCAGGCACTACGAGACACGATTACCGGCATAACAATTTGCAACTTCCATCGGTTGATGCTTGTCATTAATTGGAAGGCAACTTCTCTAATCTCTAAGCTTCCAGTCTTCCACTACCATCATAACAAAGTACAACCCAAAATTGACCATTCTTCCTAGTTTTCCCATAATGACTCGTTTTGCTGATATACATATAGCTGTTACCCTCATTCACTAAGGGGTATCAATAAGATAGTTTTCATTCTTCAATGTGGCATAATTAAAGATAGATAATGAAATATCAAAGAAAGCTGAAATTTATAAAGGCTTCACTTGCACATTTTCATGCAAGACAGCAGTTCGGGTTGAATTTGTAGCTTAAAAAGGCTGAAATATTCGTTTTTACTTGCTTCTGAAAACGATTTGAGATTATTAGCAGATCGGTCACAGCAATGGGATTTTGCTTTCTATCCAATTGCAGTGATTATCCACTTGCTTAGCTTAGAATTGCATTAAAACTCTTAAATATGTCATATCAAGTGAAAATATTTAGGCATTCTCAGTTATACGTAGAGCTTGGTGTACTCTCAATTTATCATGCATAATGTACTGATACATAGTTTTGTCTCAGTTACATGCCTTTTTAAAATAGTAAGATAGTGAGCTTGGATCATGGCCCTAGTATTAGGTTGCTCTCAATTCAATTAAAGCCGAGTAGGGGTAAATGAATCTCTAATTCTCAAACACTGGTGGTTGCTGAGATTCTCACCCCATTTATGTAGCATAAACCCTGTATTAGCTTTCTTTCCTCCCTTTAACTCAAAAAACGTCCGATGTGTTCAAGGAAAAGGTGTAGTTATCCTTGAATCTCAAAATTACACTTCAAACTGTAAACTTCTAAATTTAATTCCCAAACTGTTATAAATAATAGGTAGTTGGTAGTATATAAAAAAAATTAATCCATTTTATTTTATTCAGTTTTAACCAATAGCATTTGAACACTTGGTAAGGGTGAGTCATGGAAAACAAAACTCAACTTGAGGCTCATACCGTAGTAAACATATGTTTGCTGAAAATTATCAAATAAGATTGGATAACAATAATGAAGGGAGAGGAAGGAAAAAGAGGGAGAAGGGAAAGGGAGGTGAGGGGAGGGGAGGAAGAAAGAGACCTTCAATTTTCCTTCCAAACCTCTCTACCAATGGATGAATTTGGTTAATTAAAAGAAGGAAATTGGATCCGTCTCATTCCCTTTCTTTCTCTCCTTCCATTAGATATCCAAATAAAGTATAATGCATCCTTCTCTTTCTCTTCTCATCTTTTCTCTCTATTTAGCTCTATCCAAACAATTTAGTGTAAGTGTCGAATCCTTAGGATATCCTTCTTGATATTTAACTCTTCGTCATATATTAGTCCCAAAAAATTGACAGAAGAGTAAACCTGAAATCAATGGGCATACTAGGGAACAAAAGCCCAAAAGTTATCTCATTACCAATATCCAAATATGGATTCAATATAAGCAGACCGGATGTAACAAGGGGGGTCGCTCGAGAGACCCTAAGAGTCCGAGACGCCCCTCTTATATCCTTTTATTAATCCCACTCTTTCACAAAGCGGACAAGGAAGTTCAAAAATGAAACAAGGGGTACAAGGCAATTTGGCTATTTGATTTTCTAGCGGTATATGGAAAGGAACGGGAGGTTGATGGACAGGGAATCAGGGCAAGGTCCTCAAGCTAAGGGCCATATTCCTTCTAATGATCAAAACTTTAGTTATTCATGTTGATTTCCCTATTTAAATCTTAATTTCAAGCTTCAAAGCGAGTATTGCTCAGTATCAAATGAAGAAAACAAATATGACAGAAACTATATCACAATTATCAGAAATTACAGCACTCAGAGCAGGTTATTGATGCTATTACTCTAAGCACAATCCTACTTATAACTGTAGGAGACGTAACAATTCAAAAAGAAAGTCTACTGTGAAATTAAATGCAATTGGTATTATCATACAGTCAAACTTCTATACTCGTAAAAGGGGGAATAGCATGAAACATGCCTTGATGAAATGGGATGGAGGTTCATTGCTCAATCACACGTTTGGCACCATCCAGGGTATTCCTCAGTAGCATGGCAACAGTCATGGGACCAACACCTCCAGGGACAGGTGTTATCCATCCTGCAACTTTACTCACTTCATCGAAATCCACATCCCCCACCAACCGGTAACCTGACTTCTTACTTGGATCATCCACTGCGTTTGTTCCCACATCAATAACAGCAGCACCAGGCTTTACCCAATCACCTTTGATCTGAAACACAATTTTTTAGGATAATTTTACAGAACAAAACAATATGCAAGAGAAAAATTAATGTAACTTTTAATAACTTGAGGGATTGATTAGTCAGTTATAGCCAGCAAACACTGGACAGAAGCAATTCTCGAAAGGCCAAAGGCAAAGCCTACTTTTCATAGTACTATTCCGCTTACAAGCAAAATATGATAGTTTGCTAGTGAGTATAATAGAGAAACAACAGATATTGTTAGGAAAATTATCATGGATGACTAGTCTTAAGACTGAGATTTTTTTTTTTTATAATAAAAATTAATTTCAAGAACGCAGATTGATCGTCAGAGTTCTTCCCGGATTGAAAAGTGGAGTTATTGTTGTTGGTTGCTGATAATTTGATAAAAATCATTTGGTAAGCTTGTGTCAAACAATTATCTATCCTACAGTCTATTGAGCGACTACGGATATTCAAATCCCCAAAAACTGTTTGCTTAGTATAAGTATACAACTGTTATGTGTCAAAACTGTCAGTGGGCAAGACAATGGACAGATGAAATTTTCCATTAAAGGGAAAAGGCAAAACCTACTACACATAATATTATTCCTCTTGCAAAATAAACTTGATAGTTTGCTAGTGATTAAAATAGACACAAATAACTGAGAACCAGGCACATTCGTTTGATCATGTGTGACGTCAAAAAGTTGGGATTGTTGGGTTTTATATGAGACTGAGGTAAACCTAAGATCACTTGGACAGAAAGAGTAAAACAAGTGTTAAGATATGTCACATATACAGTGGTTCCTTCAGGTGACCACTAACCCTAACACCTGCTTTTGAGATTAAGGTTTTGACTATTATTGTTATTATTAGCACACAATGTCGAATAAGAAGGAAAAAATAAAGCAGAAAAAGAGATCTTTAGTTACCATCTTGGCTTGTCCTGCAGCAGCAATAATGATGTCAGCTTCACGAATGATGCTTTCAGGATTAGTAGTACGAGAGTGAACAATAGTAACAGTTGCATCTGCTTTCAAGAGGAGAAGTGAAACTGGCAATCCAACAATATTACTGCGGCCCACAACAACTGCATTCTTTCCTTTTACTGTGACACCACTTCGAGACAAAAGCTCAATACAGCCCTGTCAAAAAATGAATCTTCAGATTTCAAAAGCCCAAAAGCTGTCAAGTTGACATGTAACAAAGAAAAATTTGACGATGAAGAAGTAATTGAGATTTGAAATTATCACCTTCGGTGTGCAAGGTTGAAAGAGGGGTTCCCTGCCTTTCATTGCAAGTTTTCCAATGTTCAAAGGATGGAAACCATCTACGTCTTTTTCAATTCTTATCTCACTTAAAACACTTTCTTCATTAATATGATTGGGCAATGGAAGTTGAACAAGAATACCTGAAAAGTACATTTAGAAAAATCAGCTATGACGAGATTATTGGTTAAGCAAACAATAAGAACGAAATGGGCAAGAAAATACCAACAGAAACAACTAGAAGTGAAAACAACAGGAGAAAAAATGCCCATTGACCGAAACCAAGCATATATAAATTCCTTTTCCTGAAACAAACAGGACAAATAAGCTTGAAGGAAAAGCAATGATTTGTCTTAAATTGATTTGTCAGACGGGATTTGGTGTGAAAGGATTTTGTTGCCAAAGTTCCATTTCAGATATTCCATAATCCTATTTACGAGAATTAATTTCTTCTATTCCACAGATATTTTATTGCTAATATACTAGCAAAATTTGAATGCATTAACAGATTGGCAAAAATAAGTTAAGGAGTACCATACTTGGAACACAAAGAAAAGAAAGACGAACAAAATCATAAAGTACCCTAGAAAACTACACATGCAAATCAAATATACTGAAAAGAATAACGAACCATGTACTTCAGGGTTTGCATTTAACTCGTGAACCTTGGCAATCAATTCAGCCTCAGAAACTTGCTCTGGCAATTCTACATGGAAGGAAGTTATTCCCACCTCATTACATGCCTTCCTTTTCATATTCACATAGCTTTGAGAATCCTTCCTGCTTCCTACAATGACTACCGCTAGTCCAGGAACCTATACAAATTAAGTATGCAAGATGTAATGTCTCCTCATTAAGTGGCCCAAACATTAATAAGGTAACATTAGTTCAGTTGGTTTGGGAATATAATAGATCAAGAAGATGAAGCAAATTCAGAAGCTTGGCATACAGCTGAACAAAAATTTTTCTCAAACATAGTTCAAACTGAAGCATGCCAGTTTAAGGCAATCAAAACTAAATAGCAAAATCACCTCCATACTCCAAATAAGTTGAGCTATAAATACAGCAGTTTCACATTATCAGGTTAACCTTTTTAGGTTGCTGGCACTAGAAATCAAGAAACCAGATTAAAGAGGCCAAATCAGATGTAGCTGAAAATGTATTGCTGGCAGAGTATATGCAAAGAATACGCAAGGCCAATTGCAAAAGCCATTCAAAAAATCCTACCAAGAAGTTGTCCCAACATCATCTTTTTAACTAAGACTGGCTGCGACCTTTCATGATGCACATCCTTATACGCTGTAATGGACAAACCTATCCCAAATCTCAATTGCAACTGCAAGATCTGATAATGCTATTCAGTTGAGTAGTTCTACCTTATGCTACTACTTGAAGGAAAGACCAACACAACAGCACTTAAACAACAGCACTTAATTCAAATAATAGGATAACAGCATGACTGTTACAATACAGCAAATGAAACAAGTGTGGGTGAGTTGTCTTCAATTGATAGGGACCGGAAATTTTTAAAATGAACTTATCATAGCTTATTGAAACTTTTGGAACTTAGCTGCACATACAATTGAGCTAATCCGTACTTATTAGAACTTATCTGATGCTATGAATCAACATAGCTAAAAAACACTGACAGACTACAATGGAGATTAAGATAAAAGTATGATGATGATTGATATTGATAAATGAAAAACACAAAATAATGTTTTAAGGGTATTCAAGCTTTTGAGAGGCTTCAATTCAAGCTTTCAAGAGGCTTATATTACTCCTAAGGGAAGTCTTAATTCTCAATAGCATCAGAGTATTCAGTATTTCAGTATACTTTCTCATTACCTGATGATCTCTATTTATCGGAAGATAAGCAGATTATGTTTTAAATAACTCTTCAGCTTCTTCCTCAAGCTAAGAACAAACCTATTATCCATGCCCAAAACTACCCTTCCCCCACTATAACATCTGAATGGAAGTCTTTTTTTTAGGAGAATAAAACACACCCTTAATGACTATGATACAAGAGGTGTGTTCTGCAATTATCCATGGTAATGCATCTCCACTACCAATTGCTTTCTTCACCATTTAATTTGATTATAAGAGGCTACAATATCCATCAAAGAACTGTATATTGAGCAACAAGTTTCATGACCGCTAATACGTTCGGTAATTCAATGCAAGAAATTCATTTGTATATGATGGGACTCGAAAGAATAACGGGACTTATAACCTTGAGACTGCCACTACATTTGGCTGCTAATCCACAGGTTAACTTTTTGACAAACAACATTTGTAGTTTTTTCTGTTCCTTGAACAATTGTACTAGGATTCCAGAGGAAAAATTAGGTGTAGCTGAAAACTTGTTGAGTTATTGCAGGCAGTGTTTATGCAAGGTTACCCTAGGCCAACTGCAAAAGCCATTCAATTAATCCTACCAAGCAATCGTTCTCAACATCATCTTTTTCCACTAAGACTTGTCATAACCGTTCAACGCTCGAGTCATATGCACATCCTTACACATTGTAACAGACATCTATTCCATTTGTCAACTCCAAGGCCTGATTATACTCTTACCCTTTGTCTGGATGGAAGGAAAGGATGGGGAGAGAAAAGAAAGGGGACAATTATGAAGCATAAAAACTTCTAGGACCTAGAGTTTTGACGTTTCAAAACCCCGGACACTCGAAAACACCTAGGGAACTCTTCAAAAAAGTTTTCAAAACTTAATCTAAAAGCCGGAACTGTTTCTCATATTAGAAAACTACAAGTGATGTTAAATGAAGAGTTCGAAAACTTTGTAACTTACATACAAGCGTTTCCTAATGTCCCAGAATTGAGTCCAACTTATGATCATCACGTGCCCAAGTTACATTTTATCAAGATTCTTCTGAAAATTTCAAAAAAGGGTATTTCTTACTCTTTCGATACCGTATAATTAGCTTTCTAACTATTTTCAATTGTCTAGGGGTCTTCCCTTGATCGAAGGGTCAACATATAAAATTTTAGGCTAATATTTTTTCGAGACCTCGAAACCCAACTAACATGATTTATAGCCTTTGTTTCGGGAAGGCAGTGTCTCACTTTCTCCCCAAATTTCACTCACTTACTTTTAGTAACCTTTGGGGTGGCTCTTAATCATTTTTAGCCTTTAAATACTTGTTATGTTTTCTCCTTTACTGAATTTTCAAAAAAGGGCACACTAGTCTTTGTTATTATTGTTGTTATATAGTAACTTTCTTATGACCTTTCAAACCCCGACAAGTTGTCCAAGCCCCTTTTTTAACCTTGGGTGCACCATGTAAAATTATCAGTAATTTATTTCCAAGACCCTGGAATATAGCCTTCGTTTTCAGCTTCTAGAGGGATGTCTAGCCTCACTTTTGTTTTCACCCTATGTTTCTCTCACGTATCGTGAATTAGCCTTTATTTTCAACTTCCAAACAGCTATTCAGGGCTTCGTCTTTCAACCTGCTATTTGACCACATGTAGTAGGTGAACAAGAATTTAAACAAATATATAAATAATGCAAAGATCCCATTTGACATGTCAAAGTGTCGAACTCTAACCCAAAAACACTAAAAATAAACACTCTTAACATGCAATGTCTTCACTGACATCGACAATTGTTGTTTGTCATGAATATGGTGTTTCTCTCTTTTAAGTTAAGCTACTTTCTCAACACTAAGGTCAATACAGTTTGCGATAAATTATTAATGAAGAGTAATCAATGTTTTATTAAGGATATAGATATTTTAATTTTTGTTTATATTTTTGTTTTTTTGATATAATTTATTTTCCTATACGTTTCTCTGTTTGCGACTCCTCATATTGATTCATGTTTAGCCGAACCAAATTAATTTGGGACTAAGGTTTTGTTGTTGCTTATCTGTTTCCTTGTTTTTAGGAATTTGAGCTTTCTAAATGTTTCAGAAACAATAGCCATTTCCATGCTAAATAGGGGGACAATTGCACAATATTTCTTGTTTATATAAATGGCTAGAGGAAGGAAAGGGAGGAATTTGTTTTTCCCTCCTTTAAGAACATTCATCCCTCTCATTTTGGAGAAATTTAGACAGAAATTAGAGCTCCACTTCTTCCTCTCTTTCTTTCCCCTCCCCTTCCTCTTAGTTCCCTTCCCTTTCTTTCCCTCCTACCTTGTTATCCAGATAAGGTATTAAGTTCGGTAGTTCAGCCTCCTGCAACTATTTGATGGAAGACCAACACAAGAATATGTTCCATAAGGGAATAACAACTTAATTGGTACAACGTTACAACATAACAAAAAAACTACACAAATTCATATCTATTTTATAGGATATACTTTACAAATACCCATGGTAATGCACCTCGAGTCTCCACTACCAACTTCATAGACAGTACTCTCTTTGCCATCTAATTTGATAATAAAACGCTACAACATCTATGTTAATGCAAGGAGTTCATTTGTATATGATTGGATTCAAGGATGTCACTTTAAGACCACCATGTCATTTAGCTTCTAAATCACATGTAATAATTTCTACGCACGTTTTATTCGACAATTCTTGTGAACCACTCACAATGAACCTATGAAAATCGACTCCTCGAATACACTCATACCTCATCTACCTCAAGTAAAATGCTACCACAAAGTCGTTCCTCAAACTAAAAGGCTAACATTTTAGTGGTTTCACAACCTCCTCTTTAGTTTCTGTTACTCGGGAATCCCTAGCAATCGTTCCGCAAAACGAAAATCACATCTTACAGTCACAATTACAGAAACTATATCAAATCAAATACTCATACACACGAGTCTCAACTCTAAAAACTTAATCACTAGATAATCCATCATCCATCATTCTACTGCTTAGCATATAACTATTTACTAGCTTTATTACATTGGCTTCAATTATAATTTACTAATTCCAATCAAAACAAAAAAAAAAAAAAAAGTGAAAGCTGTATAAAATCAAACAAATCACATTTAAAAACCTAAGAGTGTTAAAAATGGACAGAATTAAACAAAATTTAAAGAATAATGTCATGAACAATTAAGCAGAAATAATAACGAATAAATGATATTAATAAAAAGTACCTTAGAATAATTTTGAGAAAGAAGAGCAACTTCATCAGCGATTTCAGATCGAATAGTTTGAGCAATAGCTTTTCCGTCGATTAATGCGGCCTTATTTTCCGACGATGTTGACGACATTGTTAGCATATGGATTTTAGTTTAATTTTTTGGATATAGCAAATTGAGGACGACAACAAAACAAATGGTATCTCTTGCAGATTCTTAAGAAATAGGTGTTGTCTTTCAAATAATTAAAGTAAATGAATAATTGAATATAGTAAATGCAAATAGTGGAAAATATATTAATGTTAAAAGTTAAAACTAATGTAATGTCATGTTCAAGCTTTTTTGGGTGTTTCAATAGCCGCTAAGAGCATGTGCAAGATAGGATCATATAAATAGGAGAAAAGATGTGTGATTTTATTTGATTAAATAATTAAATTAAAGAAAATGTGGATCCTGTTATAAACTAGGGTCTTTAGTAGAAAGTATTTGTGGGGAGAAGAATAGATCTGTTTTCTTATTCAGTACCAAATATATATATACAAGCATAAACTAGGGTTTCTAGTAGAATAATCCCTAGTATCCAGAACATTCTAGATCATACCTAAGGGGTATAATGGACATCCATAAAATAATAATATTTTATAACACTCCCCCTTGGATGTCCATTATAAAGCAAATATACATCATTTTATAATACGCATGTGCAATGCTGCCTCATTAAAAACCTTAACAGGAAAACCCAGTGGGAAAAAACCATAGCTAAGGGAAAAAGAGTACAGCGCGCATTGACTCCCCCTCATGATATCATCCGTTGAGATCCTTGAGATGACGCAACCCGATTTGATGAACTAATTTCTTGAATGTAGCAGTAGGAAGCGCCTTGGTAAATAGATCTGCTAAATTTTCGCTTGAACGAATCTGTTGGACACTAATCTCACTATTCTTCTGAAGGTCATGGGTGAAGAAAAACTTTGGCGAAATATGCTTCGTCCTGTCACCTTTAATGTACCCTTCCTTGAGTTGTGCAATACAGGCTGCATTGTCTTCATATAATGTAGTCGGAGCTTGTTTTCCACATAAACGACCACAATCTTCTTGTATGTGCTGAATTAGAGACCTTAGCCATACACATTCTCGACTAGCCTCATGAATTGCTAAAATTTCTGCATGATTAGAAGAAGTAGCAGCAATGGTTTGTTTCATGGAACGCCAAGAGATTGCGGTACCACCATATGTAAATACATATCCAGTTTGTGATCGAGCAACATGAGGATCTGATAAATACCCTGCATCTGCAAAACCAACTAATTCTTCTTTGGAGGTGTTAGAAAAGAACAAACCTTTATCTTTCGTACCTTGTAGATAGCGAAATATATGCTTAACCCCATTCCAATGCCTTCGGGTAGGACATGAGCTAAACCTTGCTAATAGATTGATAGAGAATGATATGTCGGGTCTTGTGTGACTAGCAAGGTACATCAATGCTCCTATTGCACTTAGATATGGTACTTCAGGACCAAGAATCTCTTCATCATTTTCCCGAGGGCGAAAAGGATCTTTATCAACATCTAGTGATCTTACAACCATTGGGCTAGTTAACGGATGTGCTTTATCCATATAAAATCTTCTGAGCACCTTCTCTGTGTATGTAGTTTGATGCACAAGGATTCCTTCTTTTAGGTGCTCAATTTGTAGCCCTAAACAAAATTTTGTCTTACCAAGATCTTTCATTTCAAACTCTTTTTTCAAGTATTCCACTGTTATTGGAATCTCTTCTGGAGTTCCAATGATATTCAAATCATCAACATAGACAGCAATAATCACAAAACCTGACCCGAATTTCTTTATGAAAATACAAGGGCTAATAGGGTCATTTCTATAATCTTCTTTCAACAAATATTCACTAAGGCGATTGTACCACATACGCCCTGATTGTTTCAATCCATAAAGGGATCTATTTAACTTAATACAATGTTGTTCTCGAGAACGCGAACCAGTTGCTTCAGGCAACTTGAGACCTTCCGGGAGTTTCATGTATATATCACTATCAAGTGGGCCGTATAAGTAAGCTGTTACAACATCCATTAGTCGTAAATCAAGTCCATGTCTTACTGCCAGACTAATTAAGAATCTGAAAGTAGTTGCATCCACCACAGGAGAATATGTCTCCTCAAAATCAATACCAGGTCTTTGTGAGAATCCTTGTGCAACTAAACGTGCTTTGTGTCTCACAATTTCACCCTTTTCATTTCTTTTCCGCACAAAGACCCATTTATATCCCACTGGTTTTACACCTTCGGGTATACGAACTACTGGCCCAAATACTTCTCTCTTTGCAAGTGATTTCAATTCTGCATCAATTGCTTCTTTCCATTTTGGCCAATCATCTCTTTTCCTACATTCTTCAATGGACTTAGGCTCATGATCCTCTTTTTCATTCATAACATCAAGTGCTACATTATATGCAAACACATCATCGACGTCGATTTCATTTCGGTTCCAAGTTATTCTAGACATGACATAATCTGTTGAGATCTCTTCATTTTCAGGTACCTGAGGTTCTTCTAGAACACTATCATTTGTCATGTCTATGGTCTCTTCTGGAGATCCTTCATTTATTGCTTCCTCAATCTGGCCATTACTTATCATTGCTCCTTTTCTTTTCCGAGGATTCTTATCTTTGGAACCTACTGGTCTACCACGCTTCAGGCGTGCCTTAGACTCATGAGATTGTCCTTCAGGGACATCAATCTTGATAGGAGCATTTACAGCTGGTATATGTGACTTAGTTACTCTATTTAGGTCAGTAAATGCGTCTGGCAATTGATTTGCTAAGCTTTGTAAATTAATTATCTTTTGGACTTCCAATTCACATTGTTTAGTGCGAGGATCAAGGTGGTTTAATGATGATTCATTCCAACTAATTTCATTTTCCAGCTGCTTGTTCTCTCCCCCTAATGCTGGGAAAACTAACTCGTTAAAGTGACAATCTGCAAAACGAGCAGTAAATAGATCACCTGTTAATGGCTCTAGGTATCTAATTATTGATGGGGATTCAAACCCGACATATATGCCCAGCCTCCTTTGAGGACCCATCTTAGAGCGTTGTGGTGGAGCAATTGGAACATACACAGCACATCCGAAAATTCTTAGATGGGAAATATCTGGTTCCTGACCACAAACCAATTGTGATGGGGAGAATTTATGTTTACTGGTTGGCCTGATGCGAATTAGTGCTGCAGCATGTAAAATAGCATGTCCCCAAGTAGAAATCGGTAGATCCGACTTCATAAGTAATGGTCTAGCAATCAACTGAAGACGTTTAATTAGTGATTCTGCAAGACCATTTTGTGTATGAACATGTGCTACAGGATGTTCAACATTTATTCCAATAGCCATACAATAATCATTAAAAGCCTTTGAAGTAAATTCACCAGCATTATCCAGACGTATATTCTTAATAGGAAAATCTGGAAATTGTGCTCGTAATCTTATCAATTGAGCAAGTAACCTCGCAAACGCCAGGTTGCGGGTTGATAGTAAGGACACATGTGACCATCTAGTCGATGCATCGATTAAAACCATAAAATATCTAAATGGTCCACATGGTGGATGTATTGGTCCACATATGTCTCCTTGTATACGTTCAAGGAAAGAAATAGATTCATAATTTATTTTCGCTGGTGATGGCCGAATGATCAACTTACCTTGGGAGCAAGCAGCACAAGAATAATCATTTTGAAGAATCTGCTGGCTCTTCAAAGAATGTCCATGTGAATTTTCAATTATTTTTCGCATCATTGATGAACCGGGATGGCCTAACCGGTCATGCCAAACTATAAAGCTATCTGTAAACTTCTGGTTTACAATAGCATATGTCTCAATAACATTAATCTTTGTGTAGTACAAGCCAGTGGAGAGTGCAGATAATCTCTCCAAAACCTGCTTAGTGCCTTGGGTTATACTCGTAATTTGAAGGAATTCATTATTTCCTTCACTTATTGTCTCAATATGGTATCCGTTTTGACGGATATCTTTAAAACTCAATAAATTTCTTTGAGACTTAGGGGAGTACAAAGCATCAACAATTTCGAATTTTGTTCCCATAGGCATCAATATAGTTGCTCTTCCGGAGCCTTCAATAATGTTTGCACTACCGGATATAGTATTCACACTTATATTATTCATCATCAATTGAGAAAAATATCTCTTATTTTTAAGTATTGTATGAGTAGTTGCACTATCAGCTAGACATATTTCTTCACCATTTATTGTTAATTGAGCTTGGAGAGCATTCATGTTCTTCAAATAAAATAATAGAAAGTAAATAACATATCCTAAAATATCCAAATATTCAAAGTAACTAAAATAAGATTAAAGTAACAAAGTCTTAAAGCACAAAACAAACTATTAAACTATCAAGTTCATGCATAAAATAACAAAGCCAAAGTAAATAACATAAATTATTCTAGCTAAATTATGAATGTAAACTACTAAATCTTTATTTGCTAATAGACATAATTATTATTGACTTAATTATTCCCGTCAGGGGTGGTGAAGAAATCTGCAACCTCCAGGTGAGTTGTATCACCATTATCAAAATCACCTTCGCCATCTTCATATACCAAGTTAGTCTCCACTTTCTTTCCTTTCTTTTTCAGAGACTGCTGATAAAGGTCAACAAGATGCTTTGGTGTACGACATATACGAGACCAGTGGCCCTTTCCTCCACAACGGTAGCACATAGTCTCACTTTTAGCCTTCTCATGCTTTTTACTACCATCCTCATTATCCCACTTCCGGTGAGAATACGAGTTTTTGAAATGACCACCTCTACATCTATAATATCCACGACCTCTTCTGCGGCCATGACTTCCACCACGACCTCGACCACTGCTGCTGGCAGGGCCTCTATTGATAATTCGTATCCCATTATGGGATGCAGCATTCACTTCAGGGAATGCAGTAGAGCCAGTTGGCCGTGATTCATGAATTTTCAATAAAAGCTCATCATTTTGTTCAGCCACTAGAAGACAAGATATCAATTCAGAATTTTTTTTTTCCACATAATTTCAATTTAGAAGTGATTCTGAACATGGCTGAGTTATACTCACAAAAAAAATAACTGATTTAAAATCTTGTAATCTTATATTTAGCCATTCATAACGAGCTTGAGGGAGGATAACATTTTCTGGTGGTCGTACCTTTCCTTTAAATTATTCCAAAGCACCATTGGGTTTTTCATAGTTAAATATTCAGTCTTAAGGGCCTCATGAAGGTGATGGCGAAAGAATATCATAGCTTTAGCTTTGTCTTGACTGTTTTCTTGATTTCTTACATTGATAGTTTTTTGAAGACCTTTTGTATCTAGATGAATTTCAGCATCTAATATTCAAGACAAATAATTCTTTCCAGTAATATAAAGGGCCACAAATTAAAATTTTGCTAAGTTTAACATGATTCACTATATTAAAACAGCATTAAAAATTAGGAACTAATAGGTAGTATAAAGAAAACAACAAGCATTACACCATAATGTCATAAAGCAAAAATTACACAAAATTACGAAAGTGCATGCAATGAAATGAGAGGAAGAATATACAGAAAGTCAAAGAGTCGGTCAAAATAAGGGTCAAATGAGAGAGATAACTTATGAGGATTGTTTTAATGGAATGAGAGTCAGATTGACAGCAATAATAACAATAATGGAAGCAAAGCAAAACAATGCAATGGGTAATTAGGGATTTTTGAAAGTAACAGAAGAGCCAAGTAGAGGTTATGCTGCCAAATTGTCACGAAAGTGTTGAAGAAAAAAATAAGTCAATCACTGTAAGATTAGCAAAATTAATCAATCTCATTAATAAGTTCATTGACAACCTTATGGGATTTAAAATCTGTCTAGCATCGGCATAATAACGACCCTATCAAATGAACTAATTATGTCCTAAAATTTGATCCATATCATACTCAGTAATTGCACACCTAACAAGCACACAATACCTTCATTTAGATAACACACTATGACACTAGGAAAAACAAAATTGTTAACAAGCCAATAACAATGATGTGTGGGAGTATATTATAATTTAACCAGAGGTGAACAAACCAAACCGTAAAGTTAGGAGCTATAATAATTTAATAATAAAAACAATTATATGTAAGATGTGTGTTATAATTTTCTGATTTAACTTAATATAATATATGTATTTAGTGGATGCCCAATATATATATAATTGATTTGATGCGAAGCTATATACATGCATATCAAAATATGATAACAATATAACAATTTCTAAAATTCAAAAATTTTATAGTCGAAATAATAAGTTAATACCATTTGATTTTACCCAATAATGAACAAATTAAAGAGAAAGCTATTATTATTGAAGAGTCAAACTGATACTTTGTACGCATAAAAGGGGTGGGCAAATAAAGTTCTATTATCAATATTTTGTATATTCAATGAATTATTTGCATAAGAATACATATAGAAGCAAAGTATGAATTGTAAATATGTATTTATTGGGTTAGTGATAAGATAATTAGATGTTGCAGTACTTCCTACTCGTGCAAGGTATTGTATGATGGTATGAAACTTCATAATGTAAATATATCAAAGTATTATATTTATGCTAAAAAAAGCCAATGTTCATATGATGATCATGTATTTTAGGAAATCACAAGAAAATGGTAAAGATAGAAAGATGAGTATCACCGAAATTCCATCCAATTATTAAAAATATGAATCGACTCTTAGACATTAAAGAGCAGTAATATAACCAATAACATCATATGTAGATATCACCATCAAAACAATACGAGAAATTTAAGTTCTCATACATACTTTGTATAAGTGTTACTCAAATAGATTAGGTTGATTGATTAGTTATATATTATTGCTTTTCTTTGATGCTCATTATGATTAGAGATCATGTCATCAAACAATCAGTGATGACAATATCCATGCGCATTAGAGTAAGACTAGAAATTATAAAAATAGGTAGAGATTAGAGAAAAGGCTCTATATGCGTACCTGGAGAAGTTGTTGGTCTAATTGATTTAGTAAAGCAATCGTGCTGATAACGTGTTATAAACTAGGGTCTTTAGTAGAGAGTATTTGTGGGGAGAAGAATAGATCTGTTTTCTTATTCAGTACCAAATATATATATACAAGCATAAACTAGGGTTTCTAGTAGAATAATCCCTAGTATCCAGAACATTCTAGATCATACCTAAGGGGTATAATGGACATGCATAAAATAATAATATTATATAACAGATCCCTTCTAATTTTTTGGCAATTTTTATTTGTCGGATATATTATTTTTGTTTGATGAAAATGAAAGCTCAGAATCTTGACACGTAGCTGCATCCGCTAAAATCTAATGTGTGATCTTGATTCTTGAGGTGGAGTTCTAGTCTTGTATATGCATGGTCAAACTAACAAGTTATGTGGTTTGGGCATTTCTTTTAAAATATTGCTATCACTTAACTTGAAATTGTTACTTGCTTGTTAGTTGTAATGTATGCTTTTGATTTTGGGGATGTCGATCTATAGTTAATATCCTATCTTGAATAGTGTATTTTAGAAAGAGTTAAGTTGAGTAACTATGTGGTCATGACAAGAAAGGAGCAATACAAATGCTCAATAGTAAGAAGTGTAATAATACAAGCAAGTAAAGTTGTGGATTTGATAACAAACTATGGATCAAAAGAAGATGAGATAATGGGGCAGCTCAATTGTTAGAGTTTTCCTTCCGATCTAAAAAATTATGGCGTCGATTCTCACTAGTTGGCATTGTGGCTCCTTAGCATAAATAGTAAAGGAGTAAAAGAAGTTTATTAGGGTCCCTTTACACAATTCCATCTATTAGCTAGATTGAATAGGTGTGAAGTGAACCGCATATGATATCTGTTAATGAGTTGTCCCCATAAGAGAAATATGAGAAATTAAACTAATTTTTAGGCCAATGAGTTACTTCCCCGATCCTATTATTAATTGGAGTCCTCCTTGGATTATATATTTGTGAAGTTCATTTGATTGTCATCCTTTTTGTTGGATTTCTCAAATACATTTATCTCAATATTGAAATTTAACATGATATCAGAGCCCGTGCTATTCGACACTATGTTCATTTCCAACAAGAAGGATCTCACAAGGCCTAGGGCCGAATGGCCAACGGGCTTCCAAATATGACTTCTAAGTTAGATAATCAAGGTTCGTGACAATAGACCGATGCTTTTTCACAAAACAATGGAGAATAAACCTATAGCATTTACAAATATCACTTTTACATATGATGGAATTACCAATAAGAATATATAAAGAATTCTTATGTGAAAAATTGTTGTCCCACTCTTTGTGTACCATTTTTTTAAATAGTTGATAATATTAATTTTTAATTTTTGAATTCAAAAATGTTGGACACTTATTTTATAATCAACCAATGAGATTAATTGGCTCACAAGTGATATACGAATAATAGTACATCAGATTTAGACTCAAAGTGAATTTTACAATATGTTAAATCAAGTTTGATTTGTGTAGTTGCATTCAGGTTGTAAAAAATATACTAGGGAGAAAATCTATGTGAATTAAACGATTAGTTAAATCAAGTTTAGTGTTATAAACTACCATACTATTAAGGTTGCCTTTTCTTATTCTGTTGTCATAAGGCCATAAGCATTGACCAAACACCCAACATGATAATTAGTACAATTGATTATGTTTCCATGACCTTATAGATGGCCAAGAGTCACAATATATACATGCATGTTCGTTGTATTTTTTCGTTCTAAATTCTAATAACTATTATAAATTTTCAATTCCATTTGCGGCTGCACTGATTTCAATGCATTTTCATTTGGATGTCGTCATACTATAAAAGTTTATGTTGCCTCTTGTTGATCATTCATGCAACTACTATGTAATTTAAGATAGGGCATTAAGATTATCACTAAAGTTTTAATAATTTCCTTAAACTACCTCGATGTCTAGATGTTACGGAGTACTATGATAGTATGATAGGAGCTTTGAATCATAATTTATTTAGATTATACTCCCTCCTTTTTTTTTTACTTGCTACATATATCTAAAAAGGAGGTTTCTATTTACTTACAACATTATCTTTTTAAGATGTGGGCTATGTACCACAATTACACTTTTAAGTGGAGGCAGTCGAAGTCGGAGCAAAGTAATTGCCAACTCTAATGATAAGTTGATAACCATTTAGTAGCGGCCATATATGTGTATAATTAGTTATATTAACGCATAAATTATAGTTTTATTAGTTTAGTAGAAATAATTATACTGATAACGATAATAAAATAAATAATAATTATTATTATTATATATAATAAGTAGAAAAATAAAAGGCGGAGTCGGAGATCCAACAGAGTCGGATTAATTATCGGATAACTCATATTTTTTTAGCATTCGACTCCGACTTAAACTCCTCGGATCGGAGCAGAGTAGGGTCGGACTCGGCCTGAACCGTCATCCCTACTAGCTTACCTTTATACTTTATTTACTTGCTACATAATAAGATGGTAAAGGTGATCGTGTAATTTCAACAAAATAAATGATAAAGTGGTAGATAAACCATGGGACCCACACTCCAAAAGATGTATACAGCAACTAATATAAGAAACATTCTTTTAGGTATATGTAGGCATGTAGCAACCGAAAAAAAACAGAGGGAGTAACTCTTTTGTTTTTTGTCAACGTCAGCAACATCGTAAATGAATTAATTTCCGTCGAACGTGATTGTTTTTGAGTTCGGATGATCAAATTCTAGAAAGTGAGTACGAGGGTCTTTAATGGGCCGGATTGCGTTTAAGGTATTAATTTGTCCTTTAATTTTTTTGAGTTAGGACTTAGGCCCGTGAGGTTTTCAAACAGGCCGAGCCATTTTGTGCTTTTAATCACTTTTATGAATTTATTTATGCATCACTCAATCAATCATATTAGCCCGAACACTTATCATTGAAAGTTTGAAACACAAGATAATTTTATTTTTTCATATCACTTTTTGGAAAAGAGTTTGGGATGGGGATATCTTAATGAGTTAGAAGATGTAATTTCGTCCGATTTTAGTTATCAATAAATTCCGGCTTAGCCGTTTCAATATAAAAATATATTAAAAAAAAAGTTGTTTTTCATCATATCTAAATATAACACTAGCCAACATAGGTTCTACTCTTTTGGACTGAAATTTTTAACACTTCAATTCAGTTCAATTCAGCTACGTTTCTGTCCAAAAGAATATGGCTTTAGTTCAATTCAGCTCATCTCCATTATAATTATTAGGGCCTATTTACTTCAGTTTAAAATCCATTCAGTTCAGTTAAGTTGAGCTCTTTTCTTATTTTGCTATTCATTAATCCTTCATAAAAAAATTTCTGTTCAGTTCAATTCAGTTCAGCTCATCTCAGTTCAGTTCAATTCAGTTAAGCTATTTTCAGCTGAAGTAAACAGGCCTTACTTCATTTCAGGCCATTTTAGTTGAGTTCATTTCAATTCAATTCAACTCCTAATTCAATCATTCAGTTCAGCTACGTTTTAGTTCAAAATTAAGAACAAGGCCACATTTCGTAATTTATCTACTCCACTCATGTGATACACATAGGCCCTAGTCTTTTGAGCTTATACTAATTAAAATAAACTTAACTTATTTTTTTTTATTATATATCTATTTTTTATTTTTATTTTTATTTTCTTATGAGATTACTTTATTTTTATTTATAAAAATAAATAAATAGCAAAAAAAAGTAGACTTAACTTAACTACATTAGACTAAATTAAATTAAACTGAAACCAACTAAACTCAAAATAAGTGCAAATAACATAGTATTGTTATAGAAAGAGAGTTTTTAGAAGTGAGTATTAGGAGATAATAGACTTGTATTCATATCCATAAATCTTAAGAGAGTACATATACATATATAGATATGGGAAACAATTAGGGTTTCTTTAGAGAATAATAAACCTAGTATCTAGAATATCCTAGAATAATCATAGGGGTATAATGGGCATCCACTAAATACATATATTATATAACACTCCCCCTTGGATGATCATTATCGAATAATATGTCTCGTTAAAACCTTAATAAGAAAAACCCTGTGGGAACAAAAAACCTAGTGAAGGAAAAAGAGTACATCACTTTCGTATTACGCTTTAAGATGTTGCCTCATTAAAAACCTTACCTGGAAAACCCAATATGGGACAAAACCATGGTTAAGGGGAAAAGAGTGCAACGCGTATTTTCTCCCACTGATAAATGCATAACTTGAGATCTTTCAGAATAATGAATCCAACGTCTTTGGTAGTAGCTCTGCACTTGAAGTAGAACAACATTCAACTCCTTGGTAGTTGAACCTTCCTGCTTGGACTTCAATCTTCAACATGAGATATATTCATTTCTCCATACTCTTGAAAATAATATATATGTTATGTTTATCATTACTTCATATTTGCCAACTTGCCATAAATATTAAACTTATGCCTTCTTCTGGAAGTCATATAAAGTAGCTATTAATAATTACATATTGATCATAATTTATGGCAACTTGTGATATTATCAATATTGTTGTCTATTCTTATGTAAATTAGTAATTACATTTAAGTAGTTCTTTGTTTATGGTTCTTCTGAACCATAAAAGGATTATTCTTATAATATCAAAGTTCTCCAATGAACTTTTATACATAATTCATAACATGCTGTTACAACGCCTTCATATTATCACAAATATATCCTCATTGGAGTATAATAATTTTTCTCATGTAAGTCTTCATACTATTGTAATTAAACACAACTTATAACATTATGTACCAAATTTCACGTACATCACAATTATTGTATAAAATTAGTGTATGTAAATGATGAGATGTAATATATACATTAATAAGATATTGAACATAAATCATGTATATGATGAGTGATACCTCTAACTACTATCTACACATGCAATGAATAATGCGTTTATCTATGACTCATACATGCACATAAATGTAAGACTAAAAAAAATGCAAGACATTGTACAGTGTGGATTTCAAAAATCCATTGATGGACTTCTGGTCCTTAATGATCATCATTATTCATCTTTAGTTGGACTTCAAGTCCATGATAATATTTGATTATTGTCAATATGTCGACATAAAAGTGGTCTTTTATTTCATATCCCTATTCTCAAATTCACTACTTTTGCATATGCATATAATCCATCGGTTCCATCATATACCGGTATCACATTCTTCAAGATGTAATTTGCAGCTATTTTACAATGATATATGAATAAATTTCCCATCGGTACCATTATAACTTTTAATTTCTCATATCATAGGCCATCTATCATGATTTAGATATCTACACCACTTCCGGGGCACACATTATAGTATTAATATACCATTACAGTTTCAATAGTGTATGACTGCACTTTCTTGCCATATATTTCATATTTATTTTGGAACCGATCATACAGCCTACATTTCAGGTGTAGTGATTCAAGTATTTTTGGCAAGATTTATCTCAATGTATACACATAATATGACCAAAATGTATCTTTAACGGTATGTAACATGAGACATAACTGAATACAAATCAAACCATAGATGTACAACATATCTTGATAATATTTAGACAAAAGTTGGCAATAATATCTCAAATAGTCATTATAGGGATCATTACTTTATAATTTAATAATTTTGCCAACTTATCCCAATTCTTCTCCCCCTAAGTTGGTAAAATTTTCAAATATAAGGCATCATATTCTGAACCAACTTAGTATATAATTTCATGTGCAAAAATATTTCATCCAATAGAAGATTTTTTTTAACAAATTTCATCGCATAGAAGAGATATATTTAACAAACTATTTGTCTCTTCTGGAGAACAATCAATGAAAACCATCTCTTCTCTAACTTATGATATACATCACACATGTGTTCATAAATTCATCATAAATTGTTCTCTTCTAGAGATTAATAACAATGGGGAGACAATTATTGTGCAGTTGTTGGTTTATTCTTGTGTGCTGACATACAACAGCCCCAATCACAAATGATTGTTATATAAACACAATCGTGACTTGGCTTATACACATATAGCTCCAC
This sequence comes from Suaeda aralocaspica, assembly GCA_016808085.1. Taxonomy (NCBI): domain Eukaryota; kingdom Viridiplantae; phylum Streptophyta; class Magnoliopsida; order Caryophyllales; family Amaranthaceae; genus Suaeda; species Suaeda aralocaspica. The sequence continues at coordinate 6,601,267 of PYUH01000036.1, forward strand.
TCAATCAAGTAAGGTGATTTGGTAAGTCTTTAGTCACATAATATGGAATAACATATAAGCTACTTTAGTGAACTTTTGGTCACCCATTAGATATCTATATCCAAAGTTGTTCAAAATAACTTCATATTTTTCTTGAAATTTTCTTAAAAATCACAATCCAGATATAGCTCAATATCAATGCTCGTTAATTATGTGCTGTCATTCAAAACATTTCACATATCTAACATGAGAGAGCGTCAGCACATTATTTCATATCAAATTGAAACTCCAGGTTTCCATTACGGGTGATTATACATTAAACCCGAATGGCCTAATTTGATTATCACATCTAAATAAATTCTAGCCAGTTTTCAAACACTAGTGATCACTTTTATTATACATACTGCATGCATAGCCATGAACATTAATATGATGTGATATAAAAACACTAACATGTGTTTCTTTCTATACTTGGCAAGACTAATACTTTTTCCAATAATCACTCATACACTGCTAGGGCATTGATTATTATCAAGATACATGCTTTTGTGTTGTACATTTATTTTATACTCTTCTGGAGTATTTATATAATCTTGGTACATATCAATTTTACCACGCTTATCTTAGAAATCAATTGTATACCATGCTTCAGGTGTGCTCTATTTTCATTAGCAACTCATATTGTTCGGCCTTCTAGGACATATATTTTAATTAGAACACTTATGGTTGGTATATAATCAATGACATTCATTCATATCCATCTTCGGGATGGTGTCATTCTATACATTTAATTATCATGTGGGCACCATTATTAAATAAATCATCGTATATACCAAACTAACCATCAGTGTATTTTATAATTGATGGAATAAATGTTATCTCCCCCTAATCCTTCCATACGGGGGCATGAAATTAGTCCAACAACCTTTACATTTCATATACCACTTAATCCATAATAGTTCTTTTTGCAATGTCATGTATCAAGTAAAGCAAAATATTGTTACCAAACTATAACATGTTCCTTTTTTCCCAAATATTCTTTATAATAAAAATCCTCAAACGTATGGGCATAATAGATACATTTTCAACTTAGTTGCTCACAATGTCATACTCAATTTCTTAAACTCATAAAACTTAGTATATTATGTATTCATGCTTATAGTTCGTCTTTATGAACTTTTTATGAATTATTATAAGGTAAATATCATGCCAACAAGCTATCATCTTATGCCAACATATATGCAATTTCTCATTCACTTCTGGCAATAAGGGAGTCTAATTAGTTATTTTCTCACTAATAGTTTGACATTGAGAATATTTACCATGCAAGAAGTCAATGTCTCAACTATTCAAAATCTTTGAATATTATTTTCACATGACATTGTGTAGACAAAACATAGTTGTTTTATGAATGATGGGATATCTAAGGGTAGTGTAGCTATAGAAACTTCTCAGTCATGAAAATATCATCATATTATTCTTGAGGATTCTCAACCCTTTGTAAATTTTAGGAACATCATTTTCATATGTATGAGTATTCTTCATAAAACTAAAGAAATTCAGGTCCATATATACAAGATTTTCATGTTCAAAACTCATTATTTCAATCCTACTCCATATAGGTGTATGAATTATCCCATAAGTTGAATCCAATCATGCACCAACATTTCATTACTAATATTATGATAATATGTATAGTATCGTAACATTGTCATCTTATGAGATAAAGCACTAATGTAACAAAGGTAAGGTCATAAATGTCAAGAATTATACATCAAAATAAAATAAGGCTGAAATGACATTTAGGTTATGATCTTCCAAGTTCTAATAGCACACTAACAGTCACAGTGTTACACAATTACAATAGTAATAAAGAGTGATGATTACTTTCTATTAAAATTTATGCTATCAATCGACAATCAATTCGTTCCACATCTAGTTATCATAGTAAATGAATTATCCTTAAATTTATATCAAAATTATATTCAATATTTCATAAGGAACACTTTGTGATAAACATAATTTGAGGTCAACTAAAAAAAAATCATAATGCATAAAAAATTACTAAAAGCAAGAATATGATCATCAGCAGAGACCAAATACGTCATCATAAGTATGCAGCCCATCCAAAACTTCACTTAAATTAGTCAAAACAAGTTCTTGTCATTCTGTTGACGACTATATCTTATAGGGAATATCGTAGGTGTTTTGAAACTAAGCTGAAATACTAACAATAAAACTACATAATATGTTGATATAGCTCCCCTTATGAAAGGAAATTTGTAACACAACATATAAACATTGTAAGATTCATAAGAAGTACTTCGTATAATAGTTGGGTCAAAGAAATAGAAAACTAAAATGACATAGATAAAAATTATTAGAAGCAATAATTAAGCATAATTATGCACCAAGATCACTAAACTGATTTGCAACTAAATAATTCAGAAAAATATATTTAATGGCATACAAATGACTACTTAAGAGGTTATGCTAATAAAGTAATAAGTTTGGAACCGTCATTTTTTTTTTTCGAAGCATTTGTACGCTAGACTAGAAAAGGCTCTCCCTTTAAAAGTTAAAACATATACTACATAAAACCTTAAATATCTGATGATATAAGGTCATTGATAATGCAAGATATAACTATTGTTTTCCTTGATTGTTTCTAGCTACGAGTATAATGGAAAAGAATTTACTTNTTTGATTGTTTCTAGCTAAGAGTATAATGGAAAAGAATTTACTTCAATACAAAGATAATACTATATCCTACTATGCATTGAAAACAACCCTAAAATACTGCATCGGAGTATTGGACCCTTTATTGTATATCTATCTATCTATTCAATTACAACCTTTATATTAAACCAAAACTAATCAACCATAAAGAACTCTAGCAAAAACTACAAGGTCAACAGATGTCATTTTGGTTGGATTCTGGGGCATAATGATACAATTGATCGCACATTTGACTAATTAAATTATAAAGATTTAATCAATTAGAGCATGATGATGTAATTGAATTATACAAAGTTAAACAACTTAATCGATTTAATGGTACCCGAAACACACATGATTGATTTAATTCATGAAACTTAAACGATAAATTAATTTAATCAAACATAAGCATACCTCTAATTTGTGGCTAAGAAATGAGAATACCTCTAAATTCATCAATACAGCCTCACAAATTTGATTAGAGAATTATGCATATCTCGATCAAAAATTGGTTATAATTAGAGCATCGTGCTGATAACGCATTATATAATATAAAGAGAGTTTTTAGAAGTGAGTATTAGGAGATGATAGTTTCGTATTCATATCCGTAAATCTTAAGAGATCAGAGTACATATACATATATATAGACATGGGAAACAATTAGGGTTTCCTTATAGAATTATAAACCTAGTATCTAAAATATCCTAGAATAATCATAGGGTATAATAGGTGAGGACTAATATCCACTAAATACATATATTATATAACAAGTATATAATTTTCCAATGGTGACATTTTGTCAGGTATACTAATATTACTTTCTAATAAAGTGTGCACCTTTTGTCGATGGAAATAGTGTATAGGTATCTCAGTTAGGATACCAATTTATTGTGATTTATTAAAAAATTAAATTAAATTAAATTTAAAAAATCCCTTAAAAAGAATTCCTATAAACTTCACCATGCATTAGGGATTGTATTAACATCCAGGTTATTCAAGATTTAGACTTTTTAAAGTAATTTTTGACAATTTTTCTTTACTAATTTACTTTTGTTTGTTAGAAAATCAAAATAACAATTGATGAGAATCGATCATATTCTACTGAAACTAAAAAGCAGAACTCTAACCACTTAATCTATTAGTTGCTGTTATGAAATCAAAGTATATGAGTTTGAACCATGAAATTACGGTTAATTTTCTACTGCACTCCCTAGTCTCTAATGTATGGTGATTGGTGAGAGTAACGTAGGAACCAAAAGTATATATGAAATGAGTCAGCATTCCTCTTTCACATCGTCAAGTCCTGATAAGTGATATTGTGATGACACCCAACAAATGGCAAAAAAGGTATTATCAGTGGAAACGACTTCTTCACCTTATCCTGTTTGGAGAATTGGAGATATAACAGTCCCTCTATTTTCGACAGCAAAATCTCTGAAATCAATTACGATACGTTTGATGTATGTTTTGATAGCAAAAGCGATGATCGATCATTTGACCAATAACAAAAAAAAGTTCAATTATATTTGGATTTTGTGAAATCAGTTGTAATTACTACTTACTAGGATGATTAACTAATCAAGTGATAATTAAATCTATTCACATTTATATATTATTTCCGCCACGAATTAATTGCAACAAAATTATTATTATAGTTATATAGCATTATTATAGCTCCTTGCAAGTTGTAAAGGCAAAACACTTAATCAATAAATTCGTTGAAATTGAACAAAAACTTGTGAAAGCTCCATCAAAATTAAATCGAAAATACTGCGTAAAATGATAGAATTAGATCAAAAGATTTATTCATTAATTCACAATACCTTACATTTGCATTATTATTTAATTTAGCTAAATACATTATTTGAGTGAGAATTTTGCTCAATAAGTACATACTCAAGCAATAACCAAAAGATATACATTATATATTGCATGGCGTTAATATTTGCTGATCGAGTACATACTTTTACTAGGTATATGATTTAAATTCAATATGTACCTTCAATTCTCACTCTAGCCAGTATATGAATATAATCCTACATCAATATGTAGGTCGCTGTTGATCCTATATAATATCCGATCGATAACCATAGCCATTATCATCATCATCAGCCAATAACAACTAGCTTAGCTTAGTGCATCATGACATGCACCAATCATCTCAAGATTCAAATTCAAGTTGAGTTGATTAATGAGATTATATTAGTTAGTTATTATTTTTTTTTAGTTTTTTAAAGACCTATGTGTGACTCCATGGTCCTAAAAACATGATTACTCGAATTGGATCATCGTTATTATTATTATTATTATTATTGTTATTAGTAATATTGTTATTTTTATTGTTAGTGTTCATTTTTCGTCTTGCAGATGAAGATGAAACAGCACGATGTTTAACATCTTCGGTATCTCTTACCATGGACACCATAGTTGCCTCGTGAACATGCTTGAGCTCTTCTCCGATGACCCTCTTCCATTCATGAACTAAAGGAGCATCACAAGAGAATTTTGAGGTTTTCATGATGATTTAGATAAATGATTTTGCTACTTAAGAAACCATATAAGAGTTGTGGCTTAGTTTTGGTAGCTCTATTTATAGACATATAGTAAGGTGCTTGGTCTTAGATGTTTTAATTTAGTGGAAAATTAAAGGGAATATGTTGAACTTTTATTAAAGTAATAATAAAGGGAGTATCTTGCTAAAGTAGTATTTCAAAGCACACTACACAAACACTTTCATGATACTCTTATATTACATGATCATAATAAATAAAAATACTTTCATGATATGATGCTAGTTTAGGTTGCTCTTTTATGCTTTTGATGAATTACTTTCTTCATCTCAATTACATATTTTGTTATTATTAATATTTTAATTTTAGTTTTAAATTATTAACTACATCTTTATTGTTAGTTTTTCCTAGCTATTGTCTTTGTTTTCTAATAAAGTTGAGTTCTATTCTCATCATTCACCAGACCAGCTTATTACTTACTCTCTTAGTCGTTTTTTTTTTTCTTTTTTTTTTTTTAATATACGGAGTAATAATGATATTCCACCATGACAATAATTTTTAGTGGAGGTGAAGTAAGAGTACATGACAAAGTAGAGTTTTAAAATGAATTTCAATGAAGAAGTTATACGTAGTATAAACGTTGTTCTTATGTAAGAGACTAAAAGTGGATTTTAATTTTATTTCGTAAATACAAAACACTAATATATGATATACTAGTATCAACATTTGACATGTACTTTTATCATAATTCGTAAATTCATAACTTTATATAGTTTTAGACATTGTACAATTTTATATTTCCTCTGCTTTAATATAATTGTAACACTTTCTATTTCACGTTTTTCAATACATAAAGTAAACTATACATATCTCGAGTTTTATTACGATAAAAATTATAAAAATTAAACTTTAATCAACTATACATCGAACCGAATTTAAAGAGATCTCATATAACTACGTTTTTCTAGGTATAAACACAAAAGCTAATCATACCATAACCGAATATGCACGTAGAAGTTTATTTAGTTATATTGAGACAATATAGCAGTCAAAAATTTAGAGAAATTCACAAGTTCATATTGCAAAAATGACATACATTCTTAGAAGGAAAAAAAAAAAGGAGTCATAAATTGATAGGACGATTCCAAGAAAAGAAGAAAATGAAAGAATAAATACGTAATGTAATGGGATCCAGTTGTGAAATGCCCCCCATCACATGTGCTTTCTTAGATAGGGTGGAATCAAGTGCAATTGTGGATTCCACTTCATCTCATTAGCATCACCTTTAATTAGGTATAAGTTAATTACTACATGCATGTTCCATGCTTAAACTCATTTCGTTTCTTCTTATTTTTGTGAATGAAACATATTTCTTCTCCCATAATCTTATTAGAGTATATAGTTGCTTTATGTATCTTCACATAAGGTCATTAAGAGTATAATAATGCATTAGTACATTAATGCACAAAATAAAGATAATCAAAAGCATATAATGATTGAGTTAATATTCTAGGAGTATTTCACTTATGACCAATTGATTATGAGATAATAAAACTCCACTAAATTAAACGACTTATATTTGTCAAACTTTCCTTCAATGTAAATATATAATTGTCCGTTCGATGGTGATTAACTGATTATCTATATCGCATCCAACAAAGGTTTGCACCAAAACTTTAACAACGCGGCCAAAATTAATTAAAATACATATGAAGTATGATTAATAACCCAAAGTATAATTCCCCTATATAACATTATAAAACAGAAGGTTACAAAAAGTGCCACAAAGATTAGCTCAGGTATTACTACCTAAGTTTAATTATTAGTTGATGGTCAAATTAAATTATATTAGTACTATAAGGTCTATTATTAACTCTCTTTCTTCATAATTATATCATCCTCCACTTTTCTTGGTGAGTGTTAGTTCTTCTAATTAGATCTTTGTAACATTTCACCTAATTGGGAATATAATATGGCATGATTAATAAGTACTGTAGTATTGTATATGTATCTATGTCATTGTCCATTGTAGTTTGAACAGATATTTTTTCTCGTTTTTGTGATTTATTCTTGGCTCTTCAATGCATTTAAGGGCTGAGGACCACTCTAAAAGGCTGTGTTATGAGACATACAGACATACATCCTCATACCTTACATATGTATAAGTACGTGGAGTTTTATTATAAGAGGACCAACACAACCAAAAGCATGCGCTTAATAATTCCACTTAGAAGAGAGGGGTGGATGAGATTCGAACCCGTGACCTTTGTGTCTAATTCCACTTAGAAGGGAGGGGTGGATGAGATTCGAACCCGTGACCGCCTTTGTGTCATACTGGCTCTGATACCATATAAGAAGATCAACTCAACCAAAAACTTAAGCTGATAGTTGAGGCCCATGAATTAGTTTTATACTCTATCACTTATAGACTTATTCCGGTCTATTTGCCTACAATTTGGCAATGAAGAGGTGATGATATAGGGCCAGTCTTTGCGACTTATTTCATCTTTACTTCTTCAAATTTTAAAATTTATCCCCTATATATAAGATAATACCATTTCTTAATATCCTAAACCTCAATAATTAATAATATCTAATATATAAATATATTTTTTACTAATTGGATAAATTTAACACCTAAAAATCTAAATTAAAACTTCGGTGTCAACAAAGTACAACTGTTTACTTTAAGGAATCAAACACTAAACGATTAACCACCTTATATGTGATGCATGCACGTACTCCCTTCATTCATCCCCATCCTTTCGAGTCGAAATCCTCTATCCGGCCTATCATCTATGTACCACTTGGTGTGCCGGGTTTTTATTTTATTTTTTTTTGGGTTGTTGTTGTTGAAATTACAATTCATTTAATTATTTTGATAAACTATACCACAGGTGTGTAGGAAAAGTTTCTCTACAAATAAATTAGATTGTTTAGTTTAGCTTATAATTACAATTCATTTAATATTCTAGGAAAAGTTTCGAGTCGAATAATTTTGTGCTCATTTTGACTTGGTTAAGATGTAGCCTTGCGGCCCTTTGCCCATAAATTAGATTGTTTTCACATGTAATTATGTTGGAAATTAGAATAGATCGATATTTTTGAATTGCAATAAACAAGAGCGAAAGAATGTCATATGTATGTTGCGGCAACAAAGGTTCATTGGTGTACACCTTATAAAGTTATTCATCGTAATTAATCTTTTATATTAGAGTTTATAAAACTCACTTACACTCGTGAACAATTTTGTCCTATGAGGACTTGTTTTGCCATGCTACGATCGAGCTTATGATAGAAAAAAGGCACTTATTTTATGCTGGAATGTCTAATTAGATGCTCATGTAAACTCATACTTCCTAATCAAGATATAATCTTGAAGATAAGCATCAAAGCTTATACTTGATACGATCATACGGTGACTACCAAAAATATGATATTGTATGCATGAATGCATATAATCATTAACTATATAAGCAACACATGGCCTCTATTACTACTTTATTGTAGTGCACTTGCCCAAATATGTGTATCACTTAAACTGTATAAAGCTCATCCAATATCAAATTGCAACATCAACTACATCTTTATAAAGTATATATCAAAGTGTATATCATGGCTTTAATTCCCAAAAATCTTTAATTTCTTAGAAAAGCAAACATGTTACCTTTGTTAAAAAAGAAAATTTGCAAAAGAGTTCTTGATCGTTTTTTCAACCTACAAAGAACTGTTTAGTTTAGCTTAAATCCGTTCAGTTCAGTTCAGCTGTTTTCAGTTGAAGTAAATAACTAACATTAAGTCTACAAGCATACAATTTTCCATTTTTGTATTATCTATTATAGGACCAACTCAATAATCATAAGACCAACTCACACCAATGAAAAGCTTAAATGTATGATTATGTTTGAGGCCCAGTTATATGTTTTATACTCCATCAGTCCAAACTCTTTGTTGTATATTATTATCACTAAGCTCATATGCTCATTTTCGTGGAGTATCAAATAATAATGGGGACTTGGTAATGTGTATTAGTATTTACAATAAATTCAAATTCCATACAGTTGGCTAATGGCTAGCCTAAGATTCATATATGAATATATTGATGCAGTCATGCAGATTGTGAACAAGAACGTAACACTTCATTATTTTTTTGGATGACCAGAGAAGAACATCTTGATATGGGTACTAAGTAAAGGAATTGTTTAAGTACAAAACTGTGGATATAGTTGTTGAACAACTGAATGGATAATTCGATAACCACATGGTACTATACTCCGGGTTCAATCATAACTAATTTACCGATATCACATTTTATATGTTTTATTTGTAACTATACTCCGTTCAATCATAACTAATCGACAGATATCACATTTTATATGTTTTATTTGTAACTATTTTATGGATATCACATTTTATATCTGATAGATTTATAACCAAGTTTTTGCAAAGAATATCTCTGGAATTCTGCATTTTGGTCTTAACGAAACTTAATACTACGTAAAATAATGACTCGATTTTCCCCTAAAAAAATTCATCACCATAATTCTAAAAAAAAAATATATATATATATATATATATATATATATATTATAAATAATTACCCGTATTAAAACAACAAACAATTCATAAACTAAATTGATTACAAGAATAATAATCATTAAGATTGAAGAAAAGCCAAAATATAATCCTTCAAATTCAATCCAACATCACGATTTTCAACCCTAACATATTTCTCCCCTTCCTTATCCAAGTACTCTTCCATCCCAACCTTCCCATTCTTCTTCCACATGTCCTCCCCAAAACTGTGATGCCCAAAATACCCCTCTGCTAACGTCACCCGCGGGTCACCATTCTCTTCCGTCACCACCTCCAGGGGAAGCCGCTCGTAATGCCCGCGACTAATCCCTTCGAGCTCATCAAGTCGGGCCAAAGCCCGGGCTGAAACAGAGTATAGCTCACCCTTGACCCGGTGGCCCGACCCGGGAATGTTGATCAAGAAGGGAATTCCCAGGGGCCCACATACAAGAGGGTAGAAATTAACGGTCTTGTAAGACCCCATAAAAACGGCGTCGTTTGAGGACTTAAGGTCTTCTAAGAGGTAGTGATTTGGAAACCCTTGTTTGAGGGTTCCGTAAACAAAGATTAGTGTTTGGTTTTTGTCATTAGTTTTGATGATTGACATTGAGTGTTGCTGATAATTTTTGGGTTTTGTTTGGGAGTTGGAAATGAAGAAAGACTTTAAAGTTGGTTGCTTTTAAGATGATGTTGGTTGGGCTTTAAATCTTAAACATATACTCTACTAAAAATGGTTGCAAGTTTATGTTGTAACGTCTAAATATTAACAGCATGTTTTATTGTATTTGTGACATTACATTACAATTCACGCGATCAAATCTTATCAACTTCATTTTCATCCAAATCATTCTATTCTAATTCTATCTAAACAAATTCAAAATTCAATCCAATTCAATCAATTCTATTCTTATCAATCTAATCTGTTCTAACCAACTCAATTCAATCTAATCAAATTCAATCCGACCTAGGGCCTGTTTACTTCAGCTGAAAACAGCTGAACTTAACTGAAAGTTTTTTATGAAGGATTAATGAGTAGCAGAATAAAAGAAGAGCTGAACTGAGTTGAACTGAGATGAGCTGAACTGAACTAATTTTAAGCTGAATTAAACAGGCCCCTATTCTAGCTCCGCAAGTAAAACACACCCAAAATGGATCAATTTCAAGCTTCAATTAGGGTAAGCTAGGTTGCACGAACACACCTCAAATATAACGTACCTCGTATCAGACATCGACATTATACCGACACATGTACCCGCATAGTCATAATTGATTAGACTCACTCGAATACCCCATAGCTTTTGAGTTATTTTTTCCGCTTTAATTACTTATGCCTTTCAGATTTTTTGTTATTGTTATGTTTAATAATCGTATTATCATCATCAAAGTTTAAATTACGTAAAAATTTATATATTCTCTTAGTGTTTTCTTTTACGTACCCGTATCTTCAATTTTTTCAATGACGTTTTCTCATACCCATATTGTGTCTGTACCCGTACCGATATTCGTATTTGTGCTAGCTAGCAGGTAAGCATTTCATTGCTTGTACAAGCTAGTTGAGCCAAGTGAGAGTATAGCTAATAAATTGGAAAGGACATTTTCCTTTAGAGTGGCTTTTGGGCCTGATGTCTTTGGATTAGGATTGTGCAAAAAATTTTGTTTCCGAATTTTCGATTCGGTTTTTCGTTTCGGAATCCGGATATCTAATTCGTTTTTTTGAAATTTAAAAAACGGACCGGATATCCGGATTTTTCAACCGGAATGGATATTTAAAAATTCAGAATTCGGATTTTTAAGGAAAACAAAATCCGGAATTTCGATTTTCGGATTTTTTCGGATTTCCGGTTTTTCGATTTGTTTTTTAAGGGTATCCGGAATTCCGGTTTTTCCTGAACGGAAAAGGAATCAATTTTTTGGTTCCGAATATCCGAATTTCGGGATTGGAAAAATTCCCGATTTCCGGTTTTGCACACCTCTACTTTAGATATGTCGTAATCCAAATTGTTTGAAAATAAAAAAATTTATCAAAACAATTTTTATATATTAAAACGTCAGGCGCTTCTTAACAATCCGCCATGTGGCACCTCTATGATGGCTCTGATTGTACTTTTACGTGGCATATATACATTATCTCACGTAAAAAATGAGCTCAAGATTAATCGAACTCGAGTTCATTATATTGTCAATAACAAGTTTTACCGCTAAGCTAAGCTACCTATAAATCTTTAAAATATATGTGGTAATAAATATTTTTAAAGCTCAATATATTACGTTTAGGCCTCATAACCAACATAATAAGTTGTGTCCAATAATTACTTCTCCTTAACAAAAATAAGAAGGTTTTGTGTCCAATAGTTACTTCTCCTTAACAAAAATAAGAAGGGTTAGTAGCATTATCATATTCAATACCCGGGGCAACTCCCAGGCAACAATCTAGTTGTTATACTCCGTATTATGATCCCATGAGCATATTACCAAATATACTCTCTATCATTAACCTATATATACCATCTTGTTTTTAAATTTTCCTTTTATTTTCTCAATTTGATTGCCCAATTTTCACTCTCATTTATTTCTCACTTTCTCTTTCCTCTATTTTTTCACTTTCTCTCTCATCTCACCTATTCAAATTTCAAGTCTTCAACAATGGAAGATTCATTGAAAAAATATTTTCAGAAATTGATAAAAACTTCTAAAGTCAAAATCAATTTCAAGTAAATATTACGGAGTAAAAAAAATTTTATGAGCACAAAAGTATGATTTTTTTATTCTTTATTTATTTTTTAAATTATGAATATACACTTATATAAGCTAATATATACAATATTCTAATTCACATTCACTTTTAATTAGTCCATAATTTACTTAAAGTGATTATTTCGTAATGGATCATCAAAAAAACTTAATATTATGTTTTCGAAATGTAATATACATTTTTTTACTATGTAATATTCATTTTATTATATGAAGTAACCACCTTTTTTAATGTAATAATATTCACATTCTATCAATGTAATGTTTTGTTTTCAGGATATAATATTCATTTTAATAAAAGAAATATTCACTTTCCTCTAATGAACTCTCTATAATGAAATATTCACTCTATAATGTGTAATATTCATTGATAATGATTTTTTTGTCTAAAGTACTCCACTTCGTATGGATATTACATTTAAAATACAATATTCAAAGTAATATCATTTTTGTTATGCCTTATTGTATGGAATAATAGTAATTTTGAATATTTTTTTGCAGGCAAAAAGATAAAACAAAGATGCAAACCGGATGGTAGGTTGATGATGAAGAGAACAAAACTTAAGACCAAAATTGAATATTACTCATGAAGAATTGAACATTACGTATAATCAACACAAATCTTACTCATTAGGAGTAAAATATTACATTTTCGTTTCCAAATATAGACAAATTGTAAAACAGAGTAAATGAATAATATCCGATGTAAAATGAATATTAGACATATAAAAGTGCATATTACTCATCAAAAAATGAATAGTACTCAACAAGGACTGGTTTAATTTCTTGATGAGTAGTATTCATTTTTTTGTGCGTAACATTCACTTTGTAAAGAGTTTTGAGGATATTGCATGTAATATCACTTAATGAAGTATGAATTGTATATTCTAGAAAATGAATATTATGTGTTGCATACATAACATTGATATTGCGAAATAAGTATTGTAAACTCACTCTTATTTGCACAAGTTTGAAGATGTACAAAAGTAATACTACTTCGAAATTGGAGATATATGGTTTGCTTATAAATAGTCCATGCTCAAATATGAATATTAGGCTTTTTACCTAAATTAGTTCTATACTATTTACATTAAGAAAAGTTTAATCAATGAATTTTGAGTATATTGCTGAAAATTATTACTTATTGGAAAATGAATATTACATATTATAAAAATGAATATTACAAATTGCGAAATAAATATTATACACTGAAAAGTGAATATTACATTTCAAGCTGCAGTGCGTAATTTACACGCACCCAAAAGTATACTTCAGAATATATTCCCGGATGTACATAATAATTTGCCAAACTTTATAACAATTGTGAGGATAAATCCGTTTGAGTTGGATCTTGTATGGCCCAACTTTGTAAATCTGTGACTCGTCCAACCATTCTATATTTCTATGCATCAACATGTTTGGCTTCAAAGTTTATTGCTTTGGGGTTACGAATTTCACAGGCCCAAAGAAAATCATATGTGCTTGTGCTGTGACATAAAGTCTTAACCTTACCATAATATAGCGTTAAAAGAAAAAAGAATAGTTAAACTGATGAGTACTCATATAATTTTTGAAATTATACTCCTTCAGTCTTTTTTTTAATTGCTATATTAAGGTTTTTGATGCAATTTATAGTATAACTTTAACTTATTCTAGTGATTAATGCGTAACAAAAAATATAGTCGTATGAGATCTTATTTAATTCGTCTCGATGTATATTTTCTAAAAATTTAATAATAATTTTATGTTATACCAAACTCGAGATATGAATTTTATAAATTACGTCTTAGGAGCTGTGAAGAAGTCAATGTAGCAAATAAAAAAAAGGACCGAAGGAGTAAAAAATTGCAAATTACTTTATATGATTTTCAGTATTTTTTTTTTTTTTGGAATAAAATACAAATGGAAAATAATAAACAATAACGAACGAGCTTTAAAGTAGTTTCCTTAATTTTATAGTTGGGGTGCTTAATGGAAGAAATGATCATAATGCAATCTTATCATACAAACTAGGGTTTATGTAGTTGAACATATCCCCTAACCAACACTAACAAAGTGACGGACTAGTTGTATTAGTGCATTTAGAAATAACATTAATTTAATATGATTGATTTGATCAATCCATGGTAAGCACTCCAATTTCTAGTATCTGTCATAACGGAAGAACCACTAAGGCAGATACTTAGCTTCCCAACAACCAAAAGTAGCCGTATCAAATATTGTAAATTGGTATGACCAATAATAGGTGTTATTTTGTAAGAAACAAAGAGTATTAGCTTAAATAATGGACAAAAAGCACATGGTTTGATGGTTATCTGTTGATTAAACAAATTAAAGTCTAAAACTCTTTAAACAATCAACTATATATATGGGAAATGAAGTTCAAGATATTTCACTTCATTTCGCATAGCAAATTGGCTTATAATAGCAGACTAGCAGCCACGCACTGTGCCAGTGTTGATTCAATTGCTAGATATACAAGTACGAAATATTTTATTTGGTAGGTATCTAATAATGGGAAATCAACCATTATTCACTCTTCAAATTGTATTGGTAACCGAAGAATTGAATGTGCAAAGATTCTACAACTTTGTATGGAAAATCGTTATATTCTCTACCTCCAACTGTTCTAACTGCATTGCCTTTTTTTATTTTTTGGTATTTTATTCATGGAAATGAAACAAAAATATAAGTAATATATCATTCACAAATATACTATTATATCATATAAATAGATTACTTTTCACAAAAATATGAAAATATATTACTGATTTTTATTTCATAAAATATAAACTTCAATAATAAATTTTTTTGTTTAATAATTATTAATGGATTTAAAAAATCATTAATAATCCATAGTTAAAAATCAATAATCATAGTAAATCCATAAAAATCATAGTTAAAAATCATTAATCCATAATAAAACTTTCAGTTCAATTCACTTCACCTCAGCACCATTTAGTTCAGCTCATTCAATTCCAATCAATTCAGTTCAATTGTTTTTAACCGAAATAAACAGACCCTAAAATTAAATTCAAAAGAACAAGGTTTTAGACCCTTTATAGATTCTTAATTCTTTATTAAGTAGGCATTTTAAGAGAGTGGGTTTGGTTAGTAAGATCGTTTACTAACACATGAGCGCACATTAAGTTGGAATTTAATGTGGATGCAGCATAGCCTGCCATATCGATTTAACGCTTAATAATTACATTCAGAAGGGAATACTAGACATTAGATTCAAACTCGTGATACCATTTTCACGCTTCTGTTCGTACCATATTAGATGATCAAATCAACCTAAAAACTAAAATGGTAGGTGAGGATCAAGAATAAGTTTTGTACGAGCAGTCCGATCTATTAATTAGATGGAACACTATAGGTTTTTGTATATTACTTTATTGACATTTGCTTTTGTTTGTGTTCCGGGTGAAAACAATATGATCCAAAGAAGAATCTTGATTGAATGGGAAAGGATCAAAGTAAAAGAGGTGCAAGGTCCGAAGATGATGTCCGAAGGTCCTGCACAAGTAGAAGAGATTACTAGCCTCGGGGGTGTGTCTGAGGAACGCCCCTCCGATGCTAAAGTAAGCAAATGTGTATATATCAAGTCTAAGAATGTATTAGATTGAGAGTATGTGTAAAATAGCGTAGGAATTGAATACCTGTAAGAGTGTCATATATAAATGCCTGTATTTATAGACAAATGTCACCTTTTGTATGGCGGTTTGATGCCATTTGGCCAAGAATGCCTTTGGCTGAAAGGCCATGTAGTAGGCTTGTTACTTGGGCTACAGGGCCGCTTGTAATCAATCATTATACTATACTCCCATGAGTATAATTACCAAATATACTCCCCCTCTAAAACACAGTGTTTCATACAACATTTTATATATATCATTTTTTTTCTTTTTTTCCATAATTTTGGCCATTTTCTCTGTAAATTTTCTCTCTCCTCATTCCTTCTCAATTTCTCTCTCCTCCAACAACCGATTTCTCTCTCTAAAAACTACAACAATGGAAGATCAATAAAAAATTATATAGCAATTGAAGAAATAGATAGAAATATGCAGATTATCAATAATTTTGAAGCAGAAACAGGTTTGAATATTATATAATTTGAATATTACGCTATCATGATTACTTAAATGATAGATTACATTTACTAATATTCATATTCATAACTGATTATAATGTTATTCATTGATGAATGTAATATTAATTTTATGAAATTAGTTTTATAACACTATTTAGTATTATATTCATTATTTATTGTATAATATTTATTTTTCCTTTGATGAGAAATGCATACTGTGAATATTTCTTCAACTGAAATTAAAAGTAACACTTTGTTTTCAGATCTAAATAATATTCATTTTTTGCAATGTAATATTCATCTTACTCAATGTAATATTCATTTTAATGAATGAAATATTCACTTCTTTCAACGAATACTCTAAAATGACTTATTTATTTTTATAAAATAGAATATTCATTATTAATTAATCATTATTGTTGTCTAAAAGTTGAAAATTACATTGAACATTTAATACTTGAAAGTTATATTCATACTTGAAATGTAATATCCATATTTTGAAAGTGTGCAACATTCACTTATGCCGATGAATATTATGTGAAGCAAAATGGTTATATATAATGTTTCGTTTATATTTTGAATGTAATGCTTACGAAAATATGTAATATTCATTTTGTTGAATGTAATATTCACCTTTTACTATTAATATAATATTTACTATTATGTGATATGCTTGTGAACATTGATGATTAAGACATGTATATTAATTATTGTGATGTTTTTGTAGGTGAGTCTTTGCAAACAATCAAGAGGAATCTGAATTGCTGAATATGATGATCACAAGAGATGATATTCAAATGATACATTTCTCAGTTGATTCAATATAAGAATTGGTTGTATCTAGATAATGTAGAGTAGAACTGAGCATTATTCATCATAAAAATGAATGTTACATACGTGAAAATGCATATTACTCATCAAGTATTGATTTTAAGATTAATGAGTTCAAAAATAGAACAAATGAATACTACTTTTATATAGTAAATATTACTCTTTACATAATGAATATTACATACAATAAAGTGCATATCACCCAACAAAGTGAAAATATGTTAGTGCAAGTTTGAGGATGAATACCTTGTTCTGAAGATGGATATTTTTAGTGTTGAAAAAAGGGACATTTTGGTATACAAAATGAATATTGGACATTCACTAGCTATTAGCACAAATTTGAAGACTTATAAAGATACTTTATAACTTAAAAAAGAAGAATATATGAATTTAGTTATAAATATTACATGTTCAAATATGATCATAAAACTTTTTTTTACCTGAATTTGATCTTTAATATTTGAAAAAAGAAGTGTTTAAAGACATAATATTGACTGCACTGCCTAAAATATTATACTTTATAAAATGAATATTACATTAAGAAAAATGAATATTACACACGGAAAAATGAATATTACTCCCGTGTAAACTGTACATTGCATAAAAGGTAAGTGCGTGAGGAACACGTGCCCGGGAGTATACTGTGAATTGTGCTCCCGGGAGCACATAATAAATTGCCGCTTGTAATAATCGTTGTACAGTGTACGGGCCAGCCCATATGCCTATGTGGGCTGGGCCTTGATATTTAATATAAATGTGTTTGACTGTTTGTGTTTAGTTGTCTGGGCTTGGCCCATTTGAATTCCATTGGGCCCAAGTACAATTACTTGGATACCCAAACAGTTTGTTATATAGCTACCACCTACCAAAAATACACTTAAGGATGATGTATTTGGGCACATGTGGTTAATGAACCATAGTAACCTAAATATCAGACATTCATTAAGAACCTTGGGATATGGTAAATTAGAATAACATTAACATATACAGTACATTAATAATGCGATTACCACCATAAGCACACATACTCTATCAAATTAAAATTAATCATTGTTCAGTGTTTTTAAAACCAAAGGGGATGTTCAATGTAACATGACTATCTGAAATTGGACTCATAAAATATTTGTTCAATCTATCAAACAGGTAATTAAACTAATCATCCGTTAGTTTGTTCCATATGCATTAAACTGTGGTATAATATGCTGTTAACCACGTAATCGAGGTTTAGGTTCAAACCCCCTGCCTAATCCAAAACAACCAAAAGATTTGGAAATATCAACATTCACTTAGACAAGATTACAAGAATCCGTAGTTTTGGTTAATAATGTCCAAAATTGCGTTAAAAGTATAGTTATCCAACAATAGATGAACATTATTGTCAATTACCAAGTAAAAAGTTAGCTTAAATCCTCGTTAAGCTTTTAGCTTGATCTTGTGCTCCACTACTTTTTATGTCGGTACAAAAAGTTAAAAGCTACAAATCCTTAAAATCAAATTTTGCATAATCTAAGCTAATGTCAAATAGTATCTGTATCTCTAACATTGCTCTCCCTTGGGATTAGTAACTTCCGTTTATGTTTCATAAATTAGAAACATGTCTTTGCTTTAAATGACAAGGAGGTTAGTTACTTCGTATACGGTATATCCTTAAGTGCATGTACAATATTAGGAGATTAGTTACATTACTTACATGCTGGTCGGTTAAAAGCTGTAATGTTATATGCAGCATTAAGGTACAAATAAATATTGAATGTATGGTTTGGAATGAAAATAATTTAAGAATTTACGTTAAAATTATACATTGATTGATATAATAAATTGATAAATTTCACTAAATATTTTCATTTATATCTCTTTAGCCCTAAGAGCTATGTGTAGCATTTTTCCATCAAAAGTGAGTACAGAGTAGCTAACAATTAAATGAGTATTTTAAGGTTTGGTAAAAAAAAAAAAAATAATAATTAACTTCTTACAAAAACTGACAAATATATGATTGATACTCCGAAATGATCGTCATTAACGATTCAATTTGATATCGTAATATTCAATTCGTGTCGCAATATAATGTGAAAGCGTAATGCTTCCTTGACAAGATATTGAAATTATTAATTATTTAACTCTATCTAGTATCTACAAGTTGTTAAAATTATAACATAAAATCATAAAATGTTTGATACCCTGTACATCACTGATTTTAAAGTCATTGTAGCATTTTGCAAACAAAATGTAATTAGCATAATGAAACAAAGATTTAAGCACACTCGTGTGGGCAGGTTTCGGTATGTTATGGTTGTCTGCACTCTCAAAGTGACATTCATTGTCTCCTTCATTTTGCAATAAGAGTTGATAGTTTTGAGTGACATACGACAAATATAACTATACAACGAATACAGACACCTCTTTAATATCAATGGCATATATAATTGCTTATTAGACATTTTTCAAAATTTTTTTTATTAAGTTTTTCAATTATTTATTATTATTATTATTATAGAAAATACTCCTTTATTAAATAGGGTTATCCTTTGCATTGTTTGTCTACTGCCTTAAGAAATTGCAATGCAAAAGCCACAAACGACACCGTCACGTGCACCATTGGGATCAACATTCCAACCCCCTACCAACACTTTTATGAGATGCTCCTTTCCACGTGCGTCCAAAATATTGCTTGAGTATGATTAATTTGGGTGTGTTATTTAATTTTCAGAGTGATATATTACAATAAAATTTGGGGTAAAATTTCGGAGTTAGATCGAGTAGTATTAAAAATAAACTTAAATAAGTTCAAATTTTAATTTCAATATAATTTATGGAATTTAATTAGAGCTTACTAACCTAATTGAAAGTTATTAGATATATAGCACCCTTCAATACCATCACCATAACCACAAAAACCCAACAAACATTTAAAATTTTGTTTTTTTAGCATTTATTTGTTGCTTTTCAAAGTTCGAGTGTTGCTTTTTTAGGGTTCAATTGTTGGGGTGGGGTGAGGATGGGGTGGTGACAGGTTGCTAGGTTACAAGTTATGTGCGAATTGGTGGTGCGCTTTGTGTTGCAAATTAATTGCAATTTAGGGAGTGTCCATGGGTGAGGTGGATTGCAAATTATGTTAGGGTGTGGTTTTGGGTGTCTGGATTATGTTGCGATTTAGGTTTTAATAATGAGCAAGTTGCGATTAAGGCCCTGTTCTCTTCGTCTTATTTTTATTTATTTTCAGCAAAAATAAGTCCAGTTAAACAAAAATCATTTTCAATCCTTAATAAATTGTTATGATTTCAGCAAAAATAAGTTCAGTTCAGCAAAAATAAGATCAGATAAGTAAAAATAAGTTCAAATCAATAAAAATAAGTTCAGATCAGCAAAAATAAGTTCATATAAAAATAAAAACTAATAATAATTAAAATTTAGCTAAAACAATAATTTCTTACACGCACAAAAATTGCCTAGAAAAATGAGTCAACCCTATGTAGCATCTAAAAGTACGGTATATACGGTAGGTAGTGATATTAACTACTTGTACTACCTTCGGTTTTATTTACTTGCTACATACCATATTAATACAAAGATCAAGTCATTTTCAACACCGAGATCATTACATATGTTAGGTAAAGTCGATTAAACGATGATAAATTGACTCCAAGGATGGGTAAAAGTGTAATTGTGGTACATAGCCCACATCTTAAAAAGATAATGTTATAAGTAAATAGAAACCTCCTTTTTAGATATATGTAGCAAGTAAAAAAAAAAAGGAGGGAGTATAATCTAAATAAATTATGATTCAAAGCTCCTATCATACTATCATAGTACTCCGTAACATCTAGACATCGAGGTAGTTTAAGGAAATTATTAAAACTTTAGTGATAATCTTAATGCCCTATCTTAAATTACATAGTAGTTGCATGAATGATCAACAAGAGGCAACATAAACTTTTATAGTATGACGACATCCAAATGAAAATGCATTGAAATCAGTGCAGCCGCAAATGGAATTGAAAATTTAAAATAGTTATTAGAATTTAGAACGAAAAAATACAACGAACATGCATGTATATATTGTGACTCTTGGCCATCTATAAGGTCATGGAAACATAATCAATTGTACTAATTATCATGTTGGGTGTTTGGTCAATGCTTATGGCCTTATGACAACAGAATAAGAAAAGGCAACCTTAATAGTATGGTAGTTTATAACACTAAACTTGATTTAACTAATCGTTTAATTCACATAGATTTTCTCCCTAGTATATTTTTTACAACCTGAATGCAACTACACAAATCAAACTTGATTTAACATATTGTAAAATTCACTTTGAGTCTAAATCTGATGTACTATTATTCGTATATCACTTGTGAGCCAATTAATCTCATTGGTTGATTATAAAATAAGGGTCCAACATTTTTGAATTCAAAAATTAGAAATTAATATTATCAACTAATTAAAAAAATGGTACACAAAGAGTGGGACAACAATTTTTCACATAAGAATTCTTTATATATTCTTATTGGTAATTCCATCATATGTAAAAGTGATATTTGTAAATGCTATAGGTTTATTCTCCATTGTTTTGTGAAAAAGCATCGGTCTATTGTCACGAACCTTGATTATCTAACTTAGAAGTCATATTTGGAAGCCCGTTGGCCATTCGGCCCTAGGCCTTGTGAGATCCTTCTTGTTGGAAATGAACATAGTGTCGAATAGCACGGGCTCTGATATCATGTTAAATTTCAATATTGAGATAAATGTATTTGAGAAATCCAACAAAAAGGATGACAATCAAATGAACTTCACAAATATATAATCCAAGGAGGACTCCAATTAATAATAGGATCGGGGAAGTAACTCATTGGCCTAAAAATTAGTTTAATTTCTCATATTTCTCTTATGGGGACAACTCATTAACAGATATCATATGCGGTTCACTTCACACCTATTCAATCTAGCTAATAGATGGAATTGTGTAAATGGACCCTAATAAACTTCTTTTACTCCTTTACTATTTATGCTAAGGAGCCACAATGCCAACTAGTGAGAATCGACGCCATAATTTTTTAGATCGGAAGGAAAACTCTAACAATTGAGCTGCCCCATTATCTCATCTTCTTTTGATCCATAGTTTGTTATCAAATCCACAACTTTACTTGCTTGTATTATTACACTTCTTACTATTGAGCATTTGTATTGCTCCTTTCTTGTCATGACCACATAGTTACTCAACTTAACTCTTTCTAAAATACACTATTCAAGATAGGATATTAACTATAGATCGACATCCCCAAAATCAAAAGCACACATTACAACTAACAAGCAAGTAACAATTTCAAGTTAAGTGATAGCAATATTTTAAAAGAAATGCCCAAACCACATAACTTGTTAGTTTGACCATGCATATACAAGACTAGAACTCCACCTCAAGAATCAAGATCACACATTAGATTTTAGCAGATGCAACTACGTGTCAAGATTCTGAGCTTTCATTTTCATCAAACAAAAATAATATATCCGACAAATAAAAATTGCCAAAAAATTAGAAGGGATCCACATTTTCTTTAATTTAATCATTTAATCATATAAAATCACACATCTTTTCTCCTATTTATATGATCCTATCTTGCACATGCTCTTAGCGGCTATTGAAACACCCAAAAAAGCTTGAACATGACATTACATTAGTTTTAACTTTTAACATTAATATATTTTCCACTATTTGCATTTACTATATTCAATTATTCATTTACTTTAATTATTTGAAAGACAACACCTATTTCTTAAGAATCTGCAAGAGATACCATTTGTTTTGTTGTCGTCCTCAATTTGCTATATCCAAAAAATTAAACTAAAATCCATATGCTAAAAATTCTTTTTGACAACTATCATTTGATTTACTATTGACCTGTTTATTCCAGCTGAAAATTGTTGAACTGATCTGATTGGAGTTGAACTGAAAGTTTTTTAATGAAAGATTAATGAATAGCAAAATAAAAGAAGAGCTGAACTGAACTGATTTTAACCTGAAGTAAACAGGTCCTATACATGTGTTGTATATATACCCATCTCCATGAAGATTATTGAACACAATACTACTCATGCAGTCATGCATACAATGATACAAGTACTTTTATTATTATTATTGTTTTGTGAAGAAATTTTGGTCGTTAATTTGCATTGATTTAATTAATAAGAGTCAAGAGTTTGCAAATCTAGAACGCATGTGAACTAACATACACATTACTATCCGGTAGACTTGTCAAAAGGGTCGGGTTGGGTTGTGATTTTTGTTGGCGGCTTAGGGTCGGTCCAATTTTGGGTTGAGAATATATTATCCATGACCTAAAGTTTTTGGATTCGGGTTGACCCAATGGGTTATGTGACGCTTTTTATTTAACTTGAATCAACGACTAAAAAAACCTTTTTGGCCAAAAAAAAAATTTTTAAAAAATCAAATATTGAATGTAATTTTTGAGTGAACTCTCAAAGACATCCCCAGTTCCTCACTACATGTTCCAAGTGAATTACTCCCTCCGGTTCTTATTACTTGCTACATATTGACTTATACAACTATTCACGTAAGTTCTTTGACTTTCTTTAAATTTATATGCATATAATAAAATATAGTCATATGAGTTCTTATTTGATTCGTCACAACATGTGCTATCCAACCATATAATTTTTGTAATTTTTACAAGCTTGTAGCTCGAGATAAAAACATTTTGAGTTGTGTCTCAAGAGATGTAAAAAAAGCAAATATAGCAAGTAAAAAGAAATAGAGGGAGTATATAAAGTTAAAAATTCAATCTTATTACATTAAGAACACTCAATGGTGAAAAATTAATACATCGTCAAATTTACAAAAGAAAAACTTGGAAATTATCTTCCTAATTATATTGATAGGTGAAAAATGAAGATGAAGAAATTAACAATCCAAAAGTTTCCCTTCTTATTGAATGTTGATAACTGCGGTGACGAACCATCTGATCAAGCTAATTAAGCTTAGTTTTTTTAATTAATTACTTTTTTGGATGAAAGATTCAAGCTTATTTGTACCGAGTATTTGAGGAAATGAAAAGAAGAAGAAAGAAAAAAAGCTGCTCAATGTTAAGTGTCTAGAATATAAAGACATGAAAGGGAAAAGGGATAGAAGCAAGTTTAGTGGGTCAAAATAGGTCAGGTCGGGTTTAACGCGTAACGGGTTTGAATTTATTGTTTTTGAGTTTAGCCGGATAAAATGGGTTACGAGTGATAAAAAATGTACCAAGACCCACTGTTTACGGGCCTAGTTGTAAATTTTTTTGGGTCGGACGAATTTTGACTGGTCTACTATCCGGTGATAATAATTTAAATTATTTATTGACTTTGTTAAGTACTCATAGATAATATACAAAGTAAGATGTATACTGTGGAGTATATTCTTTTTTACCAGACCTATAAAGATTAAATTGGACCTTTTATGATTAGTTTTCGTTAGGTATTGTTGTGTCTATTTTTTGAATTTTTATTTTTCAAAACCGTATAATATATGTAATACAATGAATAAAAAATTGTTCAAATTTACTAGAATCATAACGATTATGAAAATTGACAACCAAAAAGTGGAAACGGCTTATTCTTGTTTCCAGTTTTTGGTTTTAAAAGAAAACATGAAAAGTAAAAACAAAAAACGATGCCAAACAAGCCAATAATTTGAATGTTCGCATGTGGAAAACTAGTTTTTGAAAGATAAAATAAACCTTTATCCGTTCCAAAATAATGTTTATTTAAACTCTTCAAAGATAAATCGACAAAAAAATGGAATGTACATACGTAATTTGAAGTATTAAATTATGCTTCGTAATTTATATAGACTAGATTCACATAAATATTGACAACTCTAAGATTGAGAGTTTAAGACCTTCATTTTACTACGTGTAACAATTTCATTCTTTCTTTTTAATAAATTAACATGTGAGGGATTAAAGGAAATGGTTTGACAATGAAAGCTTGTTAATTATTTGAATTTATGAGATAAAAACTTAAAGATGAAATAATTTAAAGAATTTCAAATGGGAAAGAAGATCAAGTTTGTGACATTTTGATTTCAATTAAGATTGACATATGAGGCAAATTTAGAAGACAACTTAATGAAGAAGACAACACCCCTTTTGTAATTGTACCTTTTTATTGGTATAACACTTGTTAAGTTGGTGGTTGGTTTGCAAAACTCAACAGGGTTTGTCAGACTTCTGCTTTACTGTTTCATATTGTAATTTGGAATAATAATTTTTGAAAATTAAGTCCTTAATTAATGGATTTAATAATTTGGATATGTTTTAATCAACTTTTGAAACAAATGAACGTGCAAAAGAGGAAGAGGTTGCTTTCACAAGTTCCTTGCACCATGATTCTCACATAATAAATCATTAACTTCTGTTACACGAGTTTGTATTTCCAAGAAGAATGTTCCCTTCTTTGTGGAAGGTAAATCAGTACAATTTCTTCGCACAATCGAATTGAGGTTTATCAAACAGGTTACTCTTTGTCTTTTTATATTGATTTTTTTTACGAGATATATACTACTATAATGTGATTTTCTCTATTTATATGTTGATATAATGTAACTAAAGTAGATACATGAGATAAGTAGGGAAAATTAATAAAATGTAAAAAGACCATGCTACCCATGTTTGATTCCTCCAACAGATTGAGAGATATCAACCTTCTTCAAACAAAGGATTAAAATCTGATCAAAAGTCATTTTTTTTACGGTTCTCTTAGTGAGCTAATGACACTTCCTTCTATCACACAATACATATCTTCTCATTCTTTACTACTTACAAAATTTTGCACTCTTAGCCAAAGGATTAAAGAGCACATGAATTAAGTTAACAAATCGGCCGAGTAAGGGCCTGTTTACTTAAACTGAAAACAGTCGAACTAAACTGAACTGATTGGAGTTGAGCTGAACTGTAAGTTTTTTTACGAAGGATTAATGATTAGCAAAATAAAAGAAGAGCTAAACTGAAGTGAACGGAGCTGAACTGAACTGATTTTAAGCTGAAGTAAACACGCCCTAACCTTTATTTTGACCCGGCCTAATTTTGAGCATCTACATGCACCAATTGTTATACTATACTCCCATGAGCATATTCTCAAATATACTCTCTATAACTAGCCTATATATACACCTTATTCATCTTCTTTTTTCCAATTCATTTTGTTTGCCCAATTTTCTCTCTCCTTTATTTTCCACTTTCTCTCTCATCTTACCCACTCAAATTTCTACAACAAAACTTCAAACCTTCAACAATAGAAGATTATTCGTTGATGATATTTTCAGAATTTGATAAAAAACTTCAAATTCAAAATTAATTTCAAGCAAAATTAACTAACTCTATCAACAAGAAAGTATGATATTATTTTTTTATTTCTTTTTGAAAAAAATTGAATATTACACCTATGTAAGTGAATATTTACAATATTTACATCATATTCACTATTAATTAGTGCATATTTTGTTGAAATTGATTATTTCTTAATAGATCATTAAAAAACTTAATATTCCGTATTATTTTGTTCTCAGATTATAATATTCGTTTTTTGCTAAGTAATATTCGCTTTTTGCTATGTAATATTCATTTTCTACAATGCAATATTTGCTATCTCTAGAACGAATGTTACCGTATGAAATTTGAATATTACCTTGTAAATTCATCATTTGGAAGATAATATTCATTTTTTGTAATCTGATATTCACTTTTTTGAAAAGCTAATGGAAACCTCGTTTAATTTAAACTATGGGACGTGTTATTCATTTTTGATAGCGTGGAATGAATATTAAGCTTCACGTTTTTTTTTTGTTTTTTGTTTTTTAGGTGAAACCTTGCAAATAATAATACATGCAAATGGAAGATGGATAAGGATAATGAATACTGAACAATGCATATTTATTAACGAATATCAAATCACATATTCAGTAAATGAATATTAATTACTTGTACAAAAAATGAATACTACTCATTTTGAAACGAATATTACACAATAAAAACAATATTAATGGTAGATGAATAATGAGCAGAACTAAACTACATTGAAGAAAATAATTGAATGTTACACATCAAGAACTGAATAAGACATGTATTCAAGATGAATATTATTCATTAGAAGATGAATATTACATTTTTGCTTCCAAAATAAGATAAATAGCCTCAAAGGTTGAGTAAATGATATTACTCATATAAAATGAATATTACATACATAAAATGCGTATTACTTATTAAAAAAAATATATTACTCATTAAGGATTGATTTAAAAATAACCAAGTTTAAAAGTGGAACAAATATATACTACTTTGTAAAAAGTGAATATTACACACAAAAGCGTATATCACTCATCAAAAACTAAAATTTTCAGTATTAAAAAATTAGAACGCATCGCTTGTAATATCACTTATTGAAATATGAATAATATGTATTGGAAATAAATTCATGGGCTGAACACATAATATTACCATTGAAAAATGAGTATTACAAACTCACTCTTATTAGCACAAGTATGAGCATAATAATTAGTTCCAAAATAAAGATTAATAGTTCCAAAATAATTAGCTGATCTAAACTTATTTTTGCTGAACTGAACTTATTTTTGCTGAACTAAACTTATTTTTGCTGAATTTGTTTTATTCTAATTAAAATTATAGGGCAATTATATACTATAATTGAATATTATTTAGGTGAAAATAATTGATTTATTATAATCTCTAAATTATATATAATCTGATTTTTTTTCCCTCAAATTTCAAGAATCTTATGGACAAAGGCATGCACAACATTTTATCATCTTCTTTTTAATATCATATAGTTTACATGTATTATAATATTATCATATATCTATATTAACATATATTTATTTTCATATAAGATAATATATTTCCAATTTTCCATCAAAAATATAAAATCATATGTAAATATTTTTTTCCATATTATTTCCATGCAATACATATTCTCTTTGAAAATGCTACCTAAATATTTTTAAAATTATATTGTACTGTTTTTATACCATAATTTCTCATTTATAAAGATTTGCACATATAAATATCCATGTACAAATTAATTTGTATAATACATATAGATTTTTTTTGATCTGAACTTATTTATGCTGATCTGAACTTATTTTTGCTGAACTGAACTTATTTTTGCTGATATGGACTTATTTTTACTGATCTGAACTTATTTTTGCTGAAAATAAGTAAAAATAAGACGAGGAGAACAGGGCCTTAGTTCTATAATTTTAAAAATAAGAGAAGTTTGATTAATAAATGCCGAATATATTGCTTAGAAATATTACTTATTGCAAAATGAATAGTACACTCTACAAAATGAATATTATACCCTACCGAATGAATATTACTCTCTATGAAATAAATATTACGCCACACCATGCAGTGTTTACATTGCACGCGCCCAGAAGCATATTATGAATTGTGCTCCCGGGAGCACATAATAATTTGCCCTACACGCACAAAACTATATGAGAGTGTGTATATAATTCGAGGAACACCTACTCATATAAATATTGACTTGTGCAACTCTCAAACCTTTTCTTTTTTACTCAAACTCAATTTCTATGGAAACTTTAATCAATAATACGGAGTAAATCATATAAGTATATATTGAAAGCCTCTTTGCAAACAAAATGTTTAAAGAATACTCCAAAAATAATTAATGGATGACATCCCACGCACTAACATATGTAAGGATGTAATTTTGTAAATGTGATTACACTATATTATTATCAACAGTAAAAGTAAGATTAAAGTTGATCTAAGAAGTGGAGGATTCATAAGTCTCAATCTGTTGGAGGAATCAAACAACGGTATTTCTTGTCTTTTCATATTTTTTAATTATTAGACATATACTGCTATAATGTGACTTTCTCTATTTATAATGTTATTTATTAAACAGATAATGTGATTGTATGTAGGTACAATGTGACTAAGGTAGGTACATGGGGATAAGTTACTACTATAATGTGATTTCCTCTATTTGTAATGTTATTTATTAAACAAATAATGTAATTATATGTAGATATAATGTAACTAAGATAAATACATGAGGATAAGTAGAGAAAAATAATAAAATATAAAAAGATCGTTCTATTTCTATTTGATTCCTCCAAGAGATTGAGGGATATCATTCATGTAAGAAGTGTAAAGGCACAAAATCATGCAAAAAATGATACTCGTAAAAAGTTAAGCTAAACGGTCGACTGGTACCTTAAGTTTGTCCCCAAAACATGGAAATTGTACAATCATAGACACACGGTTAAATCTAAAAGCATCTTAAAAGCACTCACATATGTATTGTAGGCTTCTAATTGTACTATTTAAGAAGCACCAATTATTGCATCTTTATACACTAAATTAGCTACTACACTGTTAACATAACTGTGTGTTGTAGGCAAAAAGTAGGGTCACTTACTCACTTCCAACTAACCATCTCTTCATTTTGTTGCTTTAATTTTGATTCAAAAATCAAAAGATATGACTTGACTCAAAAGATAATGTATATGCCAACCTCCATAATAATTTATCTTGCTAATGAATTATGCATTCAATCATTGTAAAGTATGTTGCATGCCCCTATTTGGTGGATCCAAAACACTATAGCTTTGCATCACTAGAGGGTAATATATTAGATCTTTAATAGTCAACATCTACTCAACTTCATATGATTTGGTTTTTTTACTTAGGTTTTTAATTAGAGTTGGTGTTTAGGCACTTCAATATGAGGGGCTTGATTAAAATCATTGCACATGGATCATGTACAAATACAATGTTAGGCACATGAGTAGACCATGGATTATTAACCTTAGGCTTGATTAATGTGATTTTTGATAGAGTATATAAACTATTCTAGACCTCAACAATCATCTTAACCTTTTGGTTGAGATGGTCCTCTAATATGGTATCAGTGTCAACGTGACTACAAGGTCACGGGTTCAAATCTCATCTACCCCTTCTTTATATGAAAGAGCGTGATAATGTATATAAACTATTCCTAGACTAATAATAAATTACAATGGCTAATAATAAAATACATGACATAGGGAATACTGATTTGGCATTACACTAGTAAATGCTTTGTTTTATTCATATTTTCTTAACTTTTCCATTTGTTTCAAGAAAAAATAAGTTCGAAAATTTCTACTACATATGTAAATTTATAATGTTTTTCAGAAGCACCTAATAGGTACGAGTGCACGACCATAAATCTAAAACAAACTCTTAGAAGTTAGACATCTCTATTACTAATTTAACTGTATCCCATTACTCTCCATCTTCCAAAATCCAAATACTAAATTCTCAATCACTCCCGCATAAATCACTTTGAACTACAACAAAACTCTTTTTCAATTTTTTATTTTATTTTAAAAATGACTAAATTCCATATAATAACTACCCCTAATCTAATACCCTAAAATCCTCACATCACCTACAAACAATATAAAACAATTACTGGCCAAATAATACGTACAAACTGTCCTTCTTCTCTACAAGAACATAACCTACTCTTCCACGTACATCTACTTTTTGGTGTTCAGAATGATGTTTGTGGTATTATTTATTCTTTTTATTTTGGGTGACATAATTTGGAGTAACTACTAATGAAATTGATTTGGTAATTGTAACTTTATAAGCTTTAACCCTTTTACAAAGATTTCAATCAAATCACAATAACTAATTTATTATTTGTATCATTCCTCCCTCATAGTTATCCCCGTGCTCCTCACAGTTATCCCCATGCATTTGCAAGGGTACACTCTAGTGTTCAATTAAATGAGTAAAAGTTACATGACATGCATTCTTCTTGTTTTAATTTACTACTAATAGGCGCATCAAAGTCGAAACCACTAGTGGTTAGTCGATTATTATAGACCAAATAAATATGCGGGACTTGTGCCCCATCAAATTTTTAATTAGGTAGCAATCAATTTAAACGAACCCACCTTAATTTGTATCCAATAACCTCTTCACATCACTTCATTCTTTATGTTTGATATTTGTCAAAATTACCAATCTAAAAATGTTTTATAAAATAACTAAAAAAATTCAAAGGCTGATTCCATAAATATAAGTCTGATAATGTTCCACTAACAAAAGAAAAGAACTCTCTATAACGTGCCCATATAAACATCTATTACAGACTTTGTAGCGTGCAATAATTCATATAAGGTGTACTACTATCTTCATTCACATAATAAACAAAACAAATAATAGTAACAAACAAATCAATAATCAACACCAAATTGAACCCAAATATGTCTATTATTTATTTCATTCCATATACAAAATACTCCTATATTTTTTTTTTTTGGTATTTTCCAATATTAACACCCATCCACCCTCAACTTCTATAATATCTACTATTTCTAAATTTAAGACAAGATCATCCGCCAATCTATAAACCTTTCTGGTGCTAACGAGCCACAAAGAGAGATAAAGAATCAATCTCAGAATTAACCGAAATCAGATGAGAAACTTTCACCCCTTGAGTTACCGCTTCCTCTCACTTGTAAGTCTATAAACTGCAGTCTTACTTATCAGACCAATGACCATCAAAAGTTACAAGTTTTGAATGAATAGTTCAGACTTATGGTATATATATATATATGAATAATATGATCTTATAGTCGGACCGTCTCATTCAAGATTTTGTATTAGAAGTAACTTTACAAATAAAAAAAACTCAACCTCGATGTAATGGAGATTGTTCATGAGCAACCTTATGAGCTTTAGCGTGAGGATGTCGAAAAACTTTCATAGGACTAGGAAAATACCATCCTTTACTTTTCGACGAAGATTTAGCCTCACTCTCAGCGACGGATACAGAGCTCGACCGTCGCATATCTGCAACAGTGTCCTCTTTTCTAGACTTTTTCTGTCGCCAAAACAACGACCAAAACGACGGTGTTTTACCAATATGATTTTCCGTCGCTTTTCGTGATAAAATTTCCGGCGCTTTTTTATCTTCAGAAAAGCGTAGGAAAGGAAACGCCGAAGATTTAGACCGTCGAAAAGGAGGTTCAACATCGATTAGATTAGAGATCCTATTAACGTCGCTAAAATGAAGTGAAAACGACGAGGAAGTTGAAGAGGAAGACGACGTGGTTGAACAACACGCGCAAGGACGGGGATTGGCGCATTCGGGACAAAGTGCAGAGAGGCGTTGTTTGAGGCAAAGAGGACATACTCCAGTACGACGACGTTTTGATGGGTGTTGTGTGCATTTCCATACTTCGTCTTCTTCTGCGTAAAACGCCATTTTTTTTTTAAAAAAAAAAAGCGTTGTTTTTGTTTTTGAAGTTTTTAATTTTTGGTTGTGTTAGAAAATGGAAATGATGTCAAGTGGAAAAGAAAGTGGGGGAAGGGGGTATATAAAGGGGAAGGTTAACTATGGTTAAGTGGTGAGTTAGAGTTTAATTAAAGGGAGGTAAAACGGCGGCGTTGTAGTGAAGTGGGAAATGGGAATATTGGTTTTGTTTATTTGTTTTTTAATTGGGCTTAACCGATTGAATGTTGGGGAAATTACTCAATTAGATGGGAAATGGGTTGGGTTGAGGTGTGGGAAGGGAAGTTCACACATGACATGACTATATATATATTAATATATGTAGTCAAGAAAAGGAGTTGAATTAAACAATTAATGGCATATAAGCATGCATTTGAGTCAAGGGGTAATGACCTAGCTAGGCTCCTTTTACTCGTTTTCGGATGTGACATAAGATTACGGTTTACAGAGAATAGTTTAGTTGGACCGGTAAGTGTTTAGTGATGGTATTTCAAGTCATCAAATGATTGTAACAATGTATTGTAAGGCATCTTACGTAAATTATTTCCTGTTAAAATAAGATAGTTATAACTTTTTTTGTTGCTATAATTTTAATTAAAGTATAGCATATAAATGAAATTCATTAATAAAAAATTATTCATACATACGTTATTAGTAATAATAATATACATTCAAATAGCCTACTTTATAATTGGTAATTATTATGTTCTATGGTCAGCCTTAAGAATCTATCCCTTTTGCCTATAATGACGATACCATGATTAATTAGCAACGTCGGTTAAACTCACATCCATCCATTTTTTTTGATAATATTTTAAAATGACACTTTATATAAATGGAAAAACAATATCCACTCTTCAAAAAGTATCGAATAACTAGCACCGCATGCACTACAAAAAAAGTATCGAACCACTAATAACACAATCCCAATAAGTAAGTTAATTAATTAATTAACCAATATAAACTGATAACTTTTAAGCAAATTTTGTGGAGATGGGGGGTGGGTGAATATGGGGAGATTATTCAAGATTTTAGGTGTATGACTTTTGACATAACAAATAAAATTTGTTGGGGAGTTGAATGTGAAGAGGTCAACATTTTTCAAAAATTGTCGTTATTTTTAGACTAGGTTATTTTATGAATTTATGTGGTTGTGTTGTTTTTATGTCAATGAAGTACTAAATAAAGTACCGTATTACGTAACAATGATTTATCATAGATGTGTTATGCAAGCAACCACTATAGTTCTAGTTCATTGATGATCGAGGCACCGATGGTCGCTTGGGGCTAGGTAACAAGTCCCCAAACTTGGCTCTTCGTGTCAATTAGTCTCCATTGTCTTTGTGGGTTGGGTGGTAAGACACGAAAGTCGAATAATCTTGTAGATCAAGTTTTAGTACATGGAGCGGGTTGCCGAGTTATGCTTATCAGATTATATGGAAGCACTGGAATTCAATTGTAATAGAGATAATATGATCGTATATATTTGTGTTACGTTGGTCATACAAAAATTTACATGGTGTGAGTGGACAAGTTCATCATCGATGTAATTAATAACTATAAGCACTCGGCAATATAAGTTGTTAGGACATGTAAAGGTGGTCTTCTCTCGATTATCGGGGTGAATTAGAATTTGAAATAATCCTGAATAACAATCAAGATCACAGAAATACTTATTTTTAGCTAACTGTTTTAAGTATTTGAGCAATAGAAGGGAGTGGGAAGTGATCTTTCTTTGTAGCAGCATTCAATTTTCTATAATCGATATACATCCTCCAACATGTAACAACTCTAGTAGGAATTAATTCATTCTTTAATTTTCATTACGTACCATATATAGGTATTCCTCCCTTCTTACGTACTACCTGAACTGGACTTACCTACTGAAATATTCCACCTTTTCCACAACTTCATGTAGAATCCAATATGATAGAGAATATTGACCAAATATTCCTAGGATAATTAATATCTTTTGTAAAATTGATTCGGAATATCTTAGGGTAGTATGTGGATATGTCTTTTGGTTTGACACTATAACATATAAATATTGATCAATAGAAATCATCCAAGTTAAAGAGTTAATCTAAAATGGTATTAGAACCTAGGTTAAATTAACCAAAAAACAAAAAAGCCGAAATACTAAATTAAATCCAAACTTATTTTCAATTCTATGAAAGATCTTCGAATAGGGGGCATCATAACTAGATGTGATAGTTCAGGAAATTTTTATCCAATCAACACCAACACTAACTCCACTCCATCAACCTATCGATCTATTGTTTCATCATCGATTTGGCATAATCTCCAAGGGCAACCGGAAGCTCCTATTTTTATCGAAGATTCTAGTAGTATTAGGGGTGTGCAAAAGCGGGCACCCGAAGTTAGTGGTGCTACCCGACTTTATGAATAGTGAATTTTACTACCCGAGACCAACTCAAAAATTTCGGGTACCCGCATATCGGATATTCGGAATGTGCGGGTTGGGTAAGTGGGTACCCGCGATTTCATTTTCCTATTTTTTTTCAAGTAAAGTATAGTTGGAAAAATTAAAATATTTATGTTCCTACTTCAAATTACAGATTTGTTCTTTTTCTTACAAGAGTGAAAGAAAATGAACATAGAAAAAACATAAAATACATGGTACATCACTTCATAATAAAGAGGCAACATAGTCCATCACTAAGACATGGAAAATAGTAAATTAGTAAAATAAAAAACAAAATAAAAAAAATTAGAAAAGCAAAAATGTTAGAAAAAAAAGAGAGAAAAAAATAGAAAAATCAAAGCTACATAAAAAAGTGTAGTAAGAATTACAGGAAAGCTAAACAAAAAAAAAAAAAAAATAGAAAAACAAAGCTAAACCAAATAACATGTGTGAGAGGGAAAGAGAAACAATAAGACTATGATAGTAAAAGTGAGAGAGAAAGGTGGTGAGTTGTGCGAAAGAAATAATAAAAAGATCAATCTAAACTAAAAAAAAAGGAAAAATGAACCGGGTATCGGGCACCCAGAACAACAAAATCCGATACCCGTACCCGACACGAAAAAGTTCGGGTACCCGACTTGTAAAAATTGTTTTTAGCCCCAAAAGTACCCGTTTTTAATGATCGGGGTAGTGCGGGTATCGGGCCGGGTATTCCGGGTCGGGTTTTCTTGCACCCCCCTAAGTAGTACCACTGTTTCCGCTTTTGATATTATTCATGCTAATTTATGGGCTTCCCCTGTTCGTAGTCATCAAGGTCATCAACTAAATTAGGGTTACAAAATCATAGAAATTGATTAAATCTAAAGAAACATTACAGAAGTTGATTAAATCTAAATAAAAGAGAAAAATAATTCAATCACATTAAGAAAGCATTATCAGAAAACAAAATTATAAACAAAAACTTACGCAATTACCAAAATCAAATTTACATTATACTAGAGTAAATATAAACTAAAAGCAACAACAAAAAAGGCTAAACTACTTAAATTATGCAAAATGAATTCAAATCAAACAAGAAAATTCTAAATGCATTAAACTCACTTGATTTTCCGCTTGAATAGCGAACACTACATTAATTCTTTTTAGCCCCTTTCACTTGATACTTGATTTTCGGCATCTCGAACGAAATTATCACCTAGGAAAAACGAAGAAAATAAAGATTAAACAACGAATTTCACAAAAAGAAGGAAAAAAATTGAACGAAAACATCGAAATTAAAGAGAATTTGAAGAGAGATAATAAAAATGGCAGCTACAGTAATTGAAGAAATGAACAGTTTGGAACTAAAAAGAAAACAAAACGACTAACATCAAGCAACTAATGGAACACTAACAACATTAACATAAGAATTGTGTTGAACATGCCGCATATATGAAAATTAGAATATCAAATGATTAAGTGTGTCTTTGGTACAACTGGCCACACCATCAACTTACTGTGCGGCCATGTGTGTTTACAAAAGAAGAGATGCAATATAAAGGGTTAATCTTCTTTAAACAAAAAAGCGCACTAACAAAGCAGGATAAAAATATGACAAAATATTCCTCACTGCTATACAAAACAAAATATCAATACAACATTCAATCCCTCCAAACGTTCAACTTTATAAATCTGCTACTACTACATTAAAAGTCAAAACCTAAAGTCCAACTCCATTTCAATTAGAAATACCTTGATTTAACGAAGAGTTGAAAAAATGGAACACAAACTCAAGACTATAATCATATGAATCTCAAACAGTTTAAGGCTACAATTTCCTTAAAAGAATTGAAGACAATAACCAATAATTAATTTCAATTTGAAAAGCATATTGAATAATCTCATTATTCAATTAAAAGGAATTACTTATATGGTTACTTGTGTAATTATAAGGGGTTACTAGTACATTCAACATAGGTGACTAGTAGGGGTATGCAAAAAATTCCGATTCTGAATTTTCGTTCAGAAAACTGGATATTCGATTTGGATTTTTAAAATTCGGAAAAACTGGACTGGATATTCGTTTTTTAAAACCCAATACAGGAATGGACTTTTTAAAATTCGGATTTCGGATTTTTAAGGAAAACAAAAACCGGAAAACAAGAGTTTTCTGATCCGTTTTTTTTAAAAAGGATAATGAAGTGTTTTAGAAAAAATTTGGTTAAAAAATCCAGATCTGGAATTTTCGGATACCCGAATTTCGGGAATTTGGGTTTTCCGGATTGGATACAAAATACATTTTTTTGATTCCATAAAATCTGGATATCCGATTTTTTGGATCGGAAAGTTTCTGGTATCCGGTTTTGCACATCCCTAGTGACTAGTACATTCGCAGGGAGTTACTTATATGATTACAAGGGGTTACTTATACGTCCAAAATCGGTTTCTATTACATTCAAAAGGGGTTACTAGTTCATTTAAAGAGGGTTACTCATATGATTACAAGTGTTACTAGTATTTTCAAAATGGATTACTAATACGTTCAAGCATGATCAAATGAGATTACTAGTACGTTCAAAGGAGGTTACTTATACATCATAAGGAGTTACTAGTACATTTAAAAAGAGTTACTAGTACATTCAAAAGAGGTTACTAATACATACATTCTACGGAGTAGCATGATCAAATGAGGTTACTATTACATTTAAAAGTGGTTACCAGTACATTCAAATAGAGTTACTTATATGATCATAAGGAGTTATTAGTACGTTCAAAAGAGGTTACTAATAAGTTAAAATAGGATTACGAGTACATTAAAAGGGGTTATTTATATGATTACGAGGAGTTATTACTTACTATTATGTTTAAAAGAGGTTACTAGTATATTTAAAGGGTTACTTCTACGTTCAAAAGGAGTTACTAATAGTGAAACTGGGTTTGCCAGTTCATTAAAATAGGGTTATTCATATAATTATGAGGGATTACTACTCATTATTATGTTTAAAAGTGGTTACTAGTACATTTAAATGGTTATTCATATGATGATAAGGGGTTACTCCAATATTTCTATGATCAATGAGGTTACTCATATGATCACAAGGGTTACTGGTATAATTATAAGGGGAGACTAATAAGTCTCATTATTCTGATAAGTAACCCTTATATTTGTGTAGAGGCCCCGGATTTTATGGTCCCAAATTTTTTGGTTACCTTTCTCAAGTCGTCCATAGGTCGAGTTAGACCTAAAAAATTGGCTTAAGCAAAGGTGAAATGGACTTTTTTAGAAGTATTTTGCAAAAAAAAAAAAACAGGAGCGCAGCAATTACAGTCGCGCTAGCATGGTAGCGGGACAGTGTTTGTCACGCTAACTGTGCAGCGCGACAAAGCTTGTCACGCTGCAGGTGCAGCGCGACAAACTTTGTGACGCTGCGACGTTAGCGTGACAAAGTTTGTCGCGCTACGCTATTTTTGTGTTTTTTTTATTATCCTTTTTTTTTCGAGTGAGATAATAATATACGAATACGGACGATGCTAGTAAGAAGTCGCCAAGGAGTTTTAGGAACTAAACTCATAAACCGTGTATTTAGTTTAGATACGAATGGGTCGAATAATGGACGTTTGTCTAAATTGCACGGAAATCCTCTCCGATCCGGGGATGACTCCAAGTTGTGGTCGAGCGAACCAAAGATTGGACTCGGGGGCGAAGGTACTAACATGACGGAGTGCGTCGGGTTAGCCCATAGGCGGCCATTACTAGTTTCCTCTTAACCATACATAAATTACATTTAGAATCACACAAAAATATCAATTAGAAAATTCACAAAAAAAAGCATTAAATTGTTAGTGAATCACAAAAAAAACTAATTAATTTAACTCAAAGCGTTATTAAAATCAATTTAGGGAGCCTAACATGATTAGATTTGTCCGAAAGAATTATCTTGATTAAGCGTTGCAAACAATCAATTTTAAGTCCTTTAACAATAATAACGTGATAAAGCAGTAAATAAATAGTGAAACAACAACTTAAAAGTCCATAAACATGATTTTTAGGGCTCTCAGGAAACGTACCACTTCTCCTTTGTAGATTGTCTTCGTCGAGTATTAATTTGGGCGGAGTTTCGAATTATTGTTACGATATTATTAAAATTTGTAGCCACTTTTTAGTAAAATAAATAGCAAATAAAATAATAAATAATTATAATAAAAAAAAGTTGTTAAAAGTAATAATCGGATTATTTAAGTATGAGGAAGAAAGTGAGTTAAAAAAAATGTGTCGAGAAACGAAGGAAATGAGGGTTTTTATAACAGCGTGGGAACCCTAATCGCGCTGGGCCGCTAGCGTGGTACGCCGAATCGCGCTGGCCCAGTAGCGCAGGGAACCCTACAACGCTACCAGGGTAGCGCTGTTAGCTTAGTCACGCTGACAGCTCAGCGTGACTAAATTAATCGCGCTACCTTTTTGAAACATCTTTTTATTATTATTATTATTATTATTATTTTATTTTATTCATTTATTTAAAATAGTAAAAGAGGCATTTGGATAAAAGGGTCCGTGAAATAAGAATGAGATTTATTTTTAGGCCCAAGTATACTCGATTATCCAATCTTCTAGAGAAATGAGTTTTTTAATCATCATAGAGTTCTGCCGCGGGACATGGGACTAAATTAGGTGTCTACAATTTGTAATAAGTAACCCTCATAATTCAAATGGGTAACCCATATATATATATGATAAGTAACCCTTATTATTCAAATGTTATATTTATAATAAGTACCTATCATTATTTTAACGAGTAACCCCTTTATTTATAATAATTTACTCTTATTTCCCGTCTATATATATATATATAAATGGGTTTTGTGCGGAAGAGAAATGAAAATGGTGAAATTATAAGATATAAAGCACGTTTAGTTGCACAAGGATTCTCACAAAGACCTGGTATTGATTATGAGAAGACATACTCTCCTGTGGTGGATGCAACTGATTTAGTTTCCTAATTAGTCTGGCAAAAAGAGAAGGACTCGACTTACGTCTGATGGACGTAGTCACAGCTTATTTGTATGGCCCACTGGATAATGATATCTATATGAAACTTCCAGAAGGTTTTAAACTGCCTGAAGCAGTACAACCTAGTTCTCGAGAATACTACTCTATCAAATTGAATAGATCTCTTTATGGATTAAAACAATCTGGGCGTATGTGGTATAATCGACTTAGTGAATACTTATTGAAAGAAGGATATAAGAATGATCCTTTTAGCCCATGCATTTTTATTAAGAAATTTGGATATAGATTCGTTATAATCGCAGTGTATGTTGATGATTTGAATATCATTGTAACTCTTGAAGAGATTTCGGTGACTGTGGATTGTTTAAATAAAGAGTTTGAAATGAAGGGTCTTGGAAAAACAAAATTTTGTTTGGGGTTACAAATTGAGTATTTAAAGAATGGTATACTGGTGCATCAATCAACATGCATAGAAAAGGTCCTTAAAAGTTCAGATAATTAAAAATAAGTTCACATCATCAAAAACAAGTTGATGAGAACATGACCTAAGTGTGCGTATATGAGCCTAGATGATATGTGTCTCATCTAAAACTAAGTGTTTGCCAAGCCATTATCTAAAGGCGTGTGGGTGGATGTTTATTTCCGACGAGGATTATGTTGTCTACTTTCTTATGTGCTCTAATTCCGAGGAGTTTCTCTAGTGAAGAAGAGTGTTAAACCTCATATGAATTCCACAATAAGGAGAGGTTAAACTAGTTTATAGCGTTAACATTTAGTCCTTTTCTTACCAATCAGTTTTAGGATTGAACCTCATTGGGCCTGTAAGTTGGGAGGAGAGAGGAAGAATTTAGTTATTGAAATATGTCGGGTATGCATTTAAGTATGTGGATTAACAATATTTTAAAACTTAATCAACCAAAGGGGTTGAGTGTATGAATGAGTTCAGGGCACGATGGGCTGATGGAATACCCGACTTGCTTGAAACATATGGGCGATTGGTCATGTGAATATTTTTTGTAAGAATTTGTGTTGAACTTTTTGTGTCCCTTGTTGCTAACTACAAAAATAATGAGCA
Source organism: Suaeda aralocaspica (assembly GCA_016808085.1). Classification (NCBI taxonomy): domain Eukaryota; kingdom Viridiplantae; phylum Streptophyta; class Magnoliopsida; order Caryophyllales; family Amaranthaceae; genus Suaeda; species Suaeda aralocaspica. The sequence goes on from PYUH01000036.1 coordinate 6,642,536, forward strand.
TAGACAACACTTAAAATTGCAACACTAATAAGTGTGTTATCCTTGACTATCTAAGGTAACATATTTTACATGTTACCTTGGATCAAAACTAATTGCACTAGTTTGAGATATAACAGTTTTGAAAATGTTACTATAAATAGGATTAGACAACACTTGTATAAAATGTTCTCTATTTCTGATCTACACAACACTAATATAAATGTTGCTTGGAAAGAAAACAATAACTAAATTGTTGTATAGAATGCAACACTTAAACTTTTGATTTCAATGGAAAATAACAGTATCAATATTAATATTAATATAAAGTCATATATATATATATATATTCTAAATGCTATTAACTATTATTAAATAATTCACTTCATTTATTGTCCAAAACTATCATCATTTACATATCTGCTCTTAAAAATCTCAAGTATACTGAATTTTATTTTTTCTTTACTACATAATTTTTTGTATAACATGTAAGAACTACACAAAACAAATGAAATACTTTGGAAATATTGATTGGTACTTAACACTTATTTTGTCAAACTAATATGATAATTTTCAACGATTAATAGCATATGCATCTTAATCACCATCAAAAGATTGTTATACGGTAAATTTAATTAATATTAAAACATATAAAAATGAAATGTTCTAAAACAATGGTAAAACAACGAATAATAACTTTATAATTATTAAGGTGATGCAACAAACAAAAACTTGATTATTGTAAAATGTGATGCCATAAGAATAGTTGCTTGTAAATAGTGTTTCCTATTATTGTTAGCTAATAATTTAACGACATTCATGTTGTGAGCAATTTTTTGTGACACATATTATAGTACTCAAATAATCGACATTCGATTTTTCAATCTCAAATTCATATTCAATTCAAAGTATGAATTTCATTTGGTGTATCATTAATACTAAGATTTAGAAAACTTTGTGTAGAAATTTGGACAACATTTCCCCTATAATTTGGACAATCCAAAAATAAATATGTAGCTCATAAACCCTAAAAATTCAAAACAACCAATAACATATTCACCACAAGTTTAATTCACCCAAATCAAAACACATTATGCACAAAATTCGGCAACATTTCCCCTATAATTTGGACAATCAAAAAATTATGTAGTTCATAATTCCTGCAAATTCACATAAACCAACAACATATCTAAATTTCTACCACAAATTCAATTCTCCCAAAGTTCAATCAGTCATACTCCAACAACACCAAATCCACCACAACTACAGTATAGCAAAAAAAAAAAGTTCAAATCAAATTATTATACTTAATATTAGAAACCATGACTATGTTAGTAGCTTAGAAACAATGGAAACATCACAATATTTTCAACCAATTAAAATTTGCATAAGGAGAAATTCGACCACTTTCTCTATTTGCTTTGTGCTCCGTGCTCCATGCTCCATGCTCCATCAATTAGACTCACACTAGGCCACCAAATCTGAGCCACGTATAATATTTGAACAGAATTATTTACTAAAATTTGAAAATAAGAAAATTCAAATATATTATAAGGACAAGAAGGTGATTTTTTTTTTTCATTTTTTTTTTGCATAATTTATCAACAAAAAACTATCCTAAAATTTTCAATTTACTCACAAATTGAATTAGTGGTAACTAATCGCTTTTGGAAGTTCGACATCTTATAACATGGTAGCTTTAATTACAATGCATAAATTAGAGATAGAAAATTACCTTTTAGTTATTTCAAGTGAATTCTTCTCTTGAATGCATGAAATCCCATAAAGTATCATCTACAATTTTATCATCTGAATCATCGTTTTCCGGTTGCTCTTGTGTTTCTAACATCTGTTTTGGAACATCTACAGTAGTAGGCGGCAAGTCTTCCCTCAACCAATCTACATCATGATCATAACTAGATGTTCTTAATTGAATTCCATCAATAATAGAATCATTCCAATAAGAATGCCCAACATCAACATTCGATTCATCTTTCATGTCAAATAAATCTGTAGGAAAAGTCTCTAAGACATAATGCCAATGCTTCTCTACGGAATCTTGCACATAAAAAATTTGATTTACTTGATTGGCCATCACAAAGGGGTTACTAGAATAGCCGCATAGTCTGCTAAAATTAGCACGTGTTAATCCATATTCATCTTGCTCTACTTGAAACCATTTACATCGAAACAATACCACCTTAAAGTGTCCAAAATAATCTAATTCAATTATATCTTCCACTGCTCCATAATATATAACATCTCCAACAATAGGATTTTGATCTCTACGACTTGCAAAACTAGATGTGGTAGATGTTAAACTTACTCCACTACATTGAGTTTTCCTTTTTGATTCATGTAGAATTGTATAAATTTATAACCATTAATGTGATATCCATTAAATCTTCTCACAGTATAATCAGGCCGGACCATGTGATAAAGTTTTAATTTCTTTGGAAACATTGGCATCCTGCACATGATCCTTGAACCATGCTCCAATATCATGGCTATGTTCTTGTGCCCTCATCCACCTATTTCTCTTACCCCGTGCACCTCGATTTCTATGACAGTTCACTAATTCTTGATGTTCACTGCATTAATGATACAAAGGAGATTATTTGTGTTAGTCAATCATAAATGTAAACAAATATTTAAAATTCGAGCAATATCCCCCCCCCCCCCCCCAAAAAAAATATATATATTATTTTATTTCGAAATCTAAGCTCTAGTAAACACTTTGTAACACTTTGGAANTGATCACAATTAAATAGTACATAGCGATGTGCTTTTGTCCGGGTTTCTTGATCTAAAGTAATCTTCTTTCCCTTACTTTTCATTTTAAATCCCAAAGGATGTCCATCATTAGGGAAAAAGCTTGCATCTTCGGGGAAGGCATTTTCACCATCAACTATAGATTCTTGACTAATCTTTGCGCTGAAATCATCACTTAGATAACTAGAACAAAAAACAAGACATTCTTCTGTAAGATAAGCCTCTGCTATGGAGCCTTTAGGGTAATTTTTGTTTTTACATATGACTTTAATTTTCCCAAATATCTCTCCTTTGGGTACATCCAACGGCCTTGCACAGGCCCCCCAAGCCTTATTTCATCTATAAGATGAATAGAAACATGGACCATTACATCAAAGCAACTCGGTGGGAAAATCTTTTCAAGTAAGCAAAGTATTTCTTTGATTTCAGATTCAAGATCATCAAGATCTTTAGGTTTTAGGACTTTCTTACATAGACATCTAAAAAACCATCCTAGCCTGATCAAAGTAGATGCTACTTGCTTGGGAAAGCTATTCTTTACAGCAACTTTGAGGAGATAATGAAGCATAAAGTGGGCATCATGGCTCTTGTAGCCACTGATCTTCTTCACACTTGATTGAACACATTTAGAGATGTTGGATGCACAACCATTAGGAAATTTAGCAATTTTAATTACATTGCAAAATAATTCTTTTTCATGGGAAGACATGGAAAAACAAGCTTTGGAATATGAACGCTTTTTTCTATTTTACAGTTCTCTTGGGATGAAGTTCATTTCTGATACCCATATCTTGTAAATTACAACGGGCTCCCACATGATCTTTAGTTTTCCAATAAGGAAGCTCAAAGAAAATAGATTTCTTTTTCCAAGGAAAGTTCTTTCGTCCCTTCTTTAACAATTTTCCAAACTTATATTCAAACCCTTCTAAATCTTTTAATACATCATCTCCGGTCAATGTAGAAGGGGAAGGTCTTATCTCCACACTACCATCAAAAGTTCTCTTATTATGGCGCCAAGGATGATTTTCATTCAAAAATTTACGATGTCCCATATAACACATTTTCTTACTATATTTCAAATATTTAGACCATGTGTTATGATTGCAATTAGGGCAAGCAAATTTCCCTTTAGTATTCCACCCGGACAACAATGCATAAGCCGGAAAATCGCTAATTGTCCATAACAAGGTTGCCCTAAGTAAAAAAGTTTCATCTTTCACAGCTTCATAAGCCGGAAAATCGCTAATTTCCCAGAGCACATATAAATTATTGATTAATTCATGTATATTATATATACATGGATTCCATGTATTGCTATGCAAAGTGAATTGCTGTATGAAATTAGGATTGCTGAGTTGACTTTTGTGACAATTGTGATAGGCTTATGGAATGAGGAATTTTTAATTGGCTTTTGTTAAGAAGTGGTATCATGAGATTAGTAATATTGATGATGATTAGGTCTCTCTATTTTTAAATGATTGTTATGTTTATGAAAATGCATTATATGACTTTATGAACACAAAAAATTACTCAGATCGTTGACTGAAACATGTTATTGGAAGTTGTTGATGATAGAATATAGCTTTGAAAATGTACTTAGTCTTCAATTTCATTAGTTAATGTTTTAACTGTATTCCATGTCTTGTTATAAGTGTAAGCATGACAAAGAGAAAAGCCAAAAAGGTTGGAGCAATAAGAGCTTCAAGCTAAGTAATGAAAAGTTTGAAAATTCTGAACCACAAGTTCCTGAATATGAGAGGATGAGACAGCTTAGGATTAAACAGATTAAGTCAGTTATGAAATCATTTGGTTTGGAGAAAAAGGCTAAGTCATTGAATGAAGGTCGAAGCTCAAAAAATAGTAAGAATCATAGCAAGGAAAAAATTAACAATGTCATGGACGAAGATGAACTCTATAGTTGTGATAAAGCTAAGCTTGTGACAAGGTCAGATTGATTATATTATGGTTTTATAGCTATTATATGTGATTATAAAATTCACCGAAAGCTTAAATTATTGATGAGGCTATCGCACACCTATCAAAAGTAAACCAAACAGCACTAACTAATGTAGCTAGGGAAGTAAGGATCAAATCCTCAGGGAAGCAATTGAACCCTATTAGTTCTAAAAAGCTTAAACCGTACAAAGGGCCTTGGTCGGGAAATGTTGACTAACTAACTGACTACTGACTAATTACTAACTAATTACGGGAAATGACGAAGATTAAAACCAATAAATGAAGCCTAGGGTCATTCGGGTCACCAAGAACAACTAATGGATTCACTAACAAAGATCGTCCAACCTCACAATTATCGTTAAATTAGGGCTCACTAATTCTCTCGAATCTAGACTCCCTCGAAACTCATATAGCGGCTCTCGCTCATGCCTAGACTAATTCTGCCTATTATTTAGTGGTCTTATTGTGGTATTTTTACCTCTCGGCATCAAATTCAACAATTACCAAAATTACAACTAAATCTGCGAACAATTCAATTGTAAGCGAAAAACCCAATAATAGGAAATTGACTACTAATTGTGGAATTGAAACAACCTAATTTAGTTAGTCCATTAATCAATCAAGGTTTCCCTAACCCTAGAAATTAGACTACTCACTCATGATTATGAAAATTAAAGCAAGAACAATTGTAAAATTCATAATTGAATTCATGAAGTAATTGACAATTAAACTAATTAACATCAACAATTAACTAAATTAATTAGACTAAAGAGACTAAAAAGCATAAATTAACTAAAATAAAGAACAAAAGTAAAAGGATTACCAAATTGAAGAACGAATTGAAGACTTGAATTGAATTGAAAATTAATGTTATGAACAAAACCCTAATTTCCCCAAATTAATTTGAGAGAGAAAAAGTGCTTAATAATAAAACCTAAGAGAGTAATTCTAAATTATGAAAAGCATAAGTTCTTTTGCCTAGAAAGTCGTGCCTATTGTACCCAAAGTTGGGCTTACAAAGCCTAACTACGAAGAAAATAAAAGAGAATTAAACACTCCGGAAAATCAGCTGATGCGGGCGCATAGGAGGTTTATGCGCCCGCATCAACCTCACAGAACACCTTCTAGTTTGTTTTTCTTCTTAAATGCGCCCGCATATATACCTCAGAAGCTTATTTTATTCCCTTTTCTTCTTATTTTTTCTTCATGAGCCCTTTAAGACTTGTTTTCATACTTCTTGGCACGCATATCCATGCACCTTCATTCTTATCCCGTCCAAGCTTTCTGGATTCGTTCCGAGCCTCGGTTTCCGTGCCTGAAATTACAAAACACACCAAAACCGAGCATAACAACCGCAAATGATAAAAATCAAACAAAAAAAACTCTAAAACTGCCGGAAATCAATCAAACTTGACAAGACACTTCAAATTAGCTAAAGAACATCAAATGAGCTAAAATAAAGTCAGAATAACAACCACTAGGCATAAAATTGACCCGAAACAAGGGGAAAAACACTATAAAAACCGCACATATCAAATTCCCCCAAGCCAAGCCTTTGCTCGTCCCGAGCAAAGACAACGAAATGACTTTCACCCCATAAAAACATATGCATCACAACTCAAGGATCCTTCCGAGTTTACTAAGATCAAAGCAAGTCAAATGCTACACATTCCTA
>PYUH01000036.1:6651664-6684572 GCA_016808085.1 Suaeda aralocaspica
CCAAACTTTTCAATTTTCATTCACTTCACACCTTTATTTTCATTCAAATCACAAGTATAAGCCGAATTCAAGCTTTTCATTCATCTACTTCAATTTCAACTTGTTTTTCTCTTTTTTTTCAAATTTTTTCTTTCTTTCTTTTTTTCTTTTTTTTTTTCATTTTAGTTTCACGACTCTTAATAGTTAGCCATTAAGACCAAACTATCACACGTACATGACCGGACTCCAAATCACATTTAGAAACCAACACATTGTGTTTTAAAACACAATTCCAGTCATTGGTACGCAGAGCCTTAATGTGAAACTTATAGAACCTCCTGCACATCAAAATTTTTTCAATTTCACCTAATCCTCCAAATANACCAAATCCTCCATAAAAACCATCACAACAATCAACAACCATAACAAACCACAATGCGACTCCCCCAAGCCAAGCTTGGGCATACAATATGTTATCAAATACCAAGGCCAAAAAGGGTTGTAATGTGGCTAATTTTTGTGAGGGATAAAGGCTTAAGAAAACACGGGATCAAGGGAAAAATTGTTCAGCATGAAAATCCTAAGAATGTATCTGAAGGCTCTAACACAATTGAATGCCTCTTATCATGCGCAACATGCAACAAAACTTCAATTAAAAGTTACTAAAGTCCAAAGGCAAACTCAAGATCATAAATGCACCAGGAACTAAGCACACATGAAAAGAATACAATTTAATGTAGCCTATAAGATCAAAAGTGGCTCAAATCCTCCCGCTAACACAGTTCAAGTCCAAGACCCAAGCAAGGTTAGACAGAGTTGACAATTGCAAGGAAAGCTAGCAAATTTAAGACCAAGTCATGCCCGGCAAATCTCATAAGTAAACTCATCCAAATACAAGAATCATGAAGTTTCAGAAAAATTTAAGTAAATGGGTACATGAAAAGTCAAATCAACGAAAAACCAGGACGAGCAGCTAGCCAACTTCTCTTTAAGCTACTAACATTAAACTAGGAAAGCAGTACATTTTTTTGGTTACATGTAAACTCCCGGCCTTAAGGGACGGTACAAACCATGTTAACAGTCCTACAAAAGCAGTAAAAACTACACTAGAAAGCAGAAAAAAAACTAAGGCTAAACAGCTATTCCCAAAACATACAGGTACAAGCAAAGAGAGAATGGAGTTTAGGAACATCTAACCCAATGTAAATCAACCAAAACCGTAAATTCAATATCAGAAGTCCTAGTCCTGCTCCGATTGTCATATCTGCAGGGGAAAAGAAACAAAACCAAGTCCAAAAAGAAAAATAAAAGAAAATAAAAAAAACAAATTGTTTACAACTAATTACAACCTAAACAAGAGTAACTAATTACCCCCCCAAGCCAAACATTGTCCCGTCCCGGGATACATAATCAATAAAAATGGGGAAGGGAATAGGAGCTGCAGGACGTCCTACTGCTGCCCGGGCCCGCCATAGGGTGGAAACTGGGAGTAGTAGTGGTGGAGAGGGTAGGAGGTGGGGTCCACATTGGGGTCGTACTGGGGTGGCCAGTTAGGGTGGTTGGGGAATGGTTGCACGTGGCCCTGGTCAACATGATGCATGTGCTCTCTCCATTGGACCCGCTGCAGGTGATCCACATCAGTTCGGAGACCGCGGACACTATCATCTAATCTATCAAACCGATGTCCGTATTGCTCGAACCGCTGGTCAATCTGATCGAACCGCTGAGTGTTGTAGGCATGCATTTCGTCCAGGCGGTTCATCAGAGGGGTCATATCAAAGGCACCCTGGGGAGGTGGGAGTGGCAGAGCTGGTTGTTGAGGGATGTCCTCCTGAGGGACACCCCCCGCCTGCTGCATTACTTCTCGGCATCCGTCCTCTGAACTACTGGGATAGGGTCTGGGGGAATCCTCCAGGGGTTTACGCCTTCGGGGTGGTCCAGGTAGTAGGTGGAGGTGAAAGCGTTGGGAAGGTAACACCAGGATAATTCTCGGACATTCCATACCAAGCGTTCATGCCGGCCTCTAGTGTATGTTCTGCAAAACCCGGCAGTCCGCAAGGAGGGAATGTCCATCAGTGGGTTTTCTTCAATGGGGTGCAACTCTTCAAAGTTCTCTCGATGGCCCAACTGGTAGGCCAACCAGGTAATCATGCCTCCACAATAAATGACCCCCGTGTTTGTGGCACCTTCAGCTATCTCAGCAAATCTACGGGCAAGGAAGAACCCGTAGTTGTAGTCTCGGCCTCGTAAATGGGATCCCTCAGTAGCTAACCAGAGGAGTCTGAGCTCATCTGGATAGACTTGCCCCAACTCTCCTCGGGAAAATAGGCAATAGGTAATGAAACGGAGGAAGTATCGGAGGGCTGCATGTTGAACCTCCTAAGTATTACTGGTGGATGAGGCATAGGGGGTGGTACCGTCAGTGATACGGAGCCACCAGGAGGCTTCCTCGTAGTTGGACCAACCATGCTCGAGGGCTACAGAAACCAAGTTGTCTGGGTCCCAGAAGAAGTGTTCGTTGAACTGTTGAAGGGTGAGCTCATAATGGGTACCGAAGATGGTGAAACTGACCATCCCTGTTCTAGCTGTTGGGTTACTGGGGTTCCGTACAATAACCCTGAAGTGGAAGGTGGAAAGGAACTCCAGAGTGAGTTCCCGGTATGTGGGTGGGGCCATTGGTTCGCCGTCAGGTCCTGACATGGTGACTCCGAGCCATGCACCCCAACCAATGTTATCCGCCATCTGGACCACTTGGTCAGTGATCCCCATCTCATCGCAGGTGCTACGGTCAAAGAATCTGGTAGAGCGGATGGGCCGCTTTTGCAGTCTCTCGAACCGGGCTTGTTGTTGGCGGCGGTTTGGTGGTGCGGGGTCTCCCGAACTGGAGCCTGCAGGTTGTTTGCCCCTAGAAGCCGAGGTAGAAGACTCGGTCCTCTGTGATTTCCTTGAGGTTCTTTGAGAGCTCATGGTTCCTGAAAATCGAAAATGGATGCATTAGAACCATAGTGAAAATCATGACAAAACACATAACATAACAAGCTCATGCAATGACAAAATCTTCAATTAGACCATTTGAGCGGAAATTTCGGCATGACCCGTCTATTTTATCAATATAGCCAAAAGCCGTGAGGCTACCAACAGTCACCAAAACCGATGTTTTTCAACACAAAACCAAGATTTCCACACATTTCCAAAGCTTTCAACATAAGTTCAATAGTACACCAATGTCATGGAACCGAAAGTGCAACTATTACCAACACAACTATACCAATGTCAAACTTCAACTACTAATTCAAAGCATCATATTTTACCAAGTAACAACTAGACTCAAGGGAAGGAAATATAATCAAACTTCCATGGCAATATCAACACAAATTAAGGCAAAAAAAATTGGCAAGTCAAAACTACAATATCATCAACTCAAGAACCCAAAGCATTGTTCACAATCGTAAAATAGGGCATGAATTTTACTAAGTTATAAACTTGAGATCGAAATTTAATAACAACTAAACAAGCAATTATTAACATCACACAAGCATAAAAACTCAAGAAAAACATATACAAATTCGTAATTACGAAACCCTATAGTGTGAACGCCATGAAAAATTCAAGAAAACTTGTTAAAACTTGCTCAAAGTTAGATTTATACCTTAATAGATGAAGATGAATTGGAAGTAAAGTAGAAAAAACGCCTAAATAGTCCAAAATTAATCAAAAAACGCCCCAAAATTGCAGAAATTTGCGCGCCTCTATTAGCCCCAAATTGCAAATTTTTTCGAAAATTGATTGAGGGGTTTTGTTGAGGGAGATGAGAGGATGCTTGTGTTAAAATTTGAGTTGATTTGGTGAAATATTGAGTGAGATAAGAGAGAAGGAAGTTTTTGAAGGTGAGGTTTTAATGGAGGTTGAAGGTTGAAGAGGAAGATAATGTGAGGTGAGAAGTGAGAGAAAGAAGAGATAAAAGGAATAAAATAATAAAAGAAAGTAAAAAAAATAAAATTCGGGCCTTGATGCGCCCGCATAATATTTTTATGCGCCCGCATAATATTTTTATGCGCCCGCATCAAGTTCAAAATTCAAAAGTATGGGGCTACTGGGGGTCTGATGCGCCCGCATAAAGTCTTTATGCGCCCGCATCGACCCCTGCTGCAGAGTTTTTAGGCATTCTGTAGGTGAGATGCGCCCGCATAAATGTCTTATGCGCCCGCATCTCACTTTTTCAAAAAGTTCTGTGGCGTTCTGGGGGTCAGATGCGCCCGCATAAATATGTTATGCGCCCGCATCTGCCCCATTTCATTCGACTTTAGTTTTTCCTTCCTCTAAAATTTTCATTTTACTTACCTTGACCCTCACTTAGATTTTTAGCTACGGAATGCAACCGAAAACCTCTAGTTACTCAGCTACACCTAAAAGCACACAAAAACACAAGAACACAGCTAACTAAAAATTACGAAAATAGACTAAAACACACAAAAAACACACAAAAAGAGTTTAAAAGGGATAGAAAGCTCGGGTTGCCTCCCGAGAAGCGCTTGTTTAGGGTCATTAGCTTGACCGTGGCTCCAGAGTGGTCAATGTGAATCGGGATTGTAGAATTGCACCTCTTCTACTAATCCAACCGCATCACCTTCATAATAGAGCTTCAATCGTTGTCCGTTGACCTTGAACTTTTCACCTTTATCATTTTGGACTTCAACGAACCCGAATTTGCTCACCATAGTAACCGAAAAAGGACCGCTCCACCTGGACTTCAGTTTTCCAGGAAACAATCTGAGACGGGAGTTAAATAAGAGTACCCTGTCACCAACTTGAAATTCCCTTCTCCTGATTCTTTTGTCATGCCACCTCTTAGTCTTTTCTTTATATATTTTTGCACTATCATATGCAGCTAAACGGAATTCATCGAGCTCATTCAGTTGAAGAAGTCGCTTTTCCCCCGCAAGCTTGGCATCCATATTCAATTCCTTTACTGCCCAGTATGCTTTGTATTCTAATTCAACTGGAAGGTGACACGCTTTACCATAAACTAATCGAAACGGTGAAGTGCCAATTGGAGTTTTGAAATCCGTCCTATACGCCCATAGAGCATCATAGAGCTTGTTAGTCCAATCCTTTCTCGATTTTGCAACTGTCTTCTCGAGGATAGACTTGATCTCGCGATTGGAAACCTCAACTTGGCCGCTTGTCTGTGGGTGGTATGCTAGTCCTGTTCTATGGTAAACACCGTACTTTTTCAGCAGCTTATCTAACCTTTTCTCATGGAAATGCTTCCCCCCATCACTGATGACAGCTCTAGGGACTCCGAACCTAGGAAAATTGACCTGCTTAAACAACCGCAAAACTGTATTAGAATCACAATGGGGGGTCGCAAGAGCTTCCACCCATTTAGAAACATAATCCACAGCAACTAGAATGTAACGGTTTCCATTAGAAGATGGGAAGGGTCCCATATAGTCAAATACCCCAAACATCAAAGATTTCAACTTCCAATATCCTGTTTGCGGCATTTCGTGCCTTTGTGAGATGTTACCTGTTCGTTGGCACGAATCACAAGACATGATAAAGGCTCTAGCGTCCTGTAAGATCGTGGGCCAGTAGAAACCTGATTCCAAGACCTTGAACATCGTCTTGGAGGGTCCAGCATGACCTCCATAGGGTGATGAATGGCAATGGTGAGGGACACCATATACTTCCCATTCCGGAACACATTTCCTGTATAGACCATCTGCACACTCACGAAACAAGTTAGGATCATCCCAAAAGTATCGTTTAACATCGTGCAAAAATTTCTTTTTCTGCTGATAAGTCAAATCGGAAGGTAAAACACCTCCTACAACATANGTGCAAAAATTTCCTTTTCTGCTGATAAGTCAAATCGGGAGGTAAAACACCTCCTACAACATAATTAGCGAAATCAGCAAACCAAGGGGAATGCACACAAACAGCAAACAGATGTTCATCAGGGAAAGAATCGTCAATGGGGGTAGAGATCTCCCCATCGTCATACCGTATTCTCGATAAGTGGTCAGCTACCACATTCTCTGCTCCCTTCTTATCACGAATTTCGAGGTCAAACTCTTGAAGCAGCAAAATCCATCGAATAAGTCTCGGTTTGGCTTCCTTCTTTCCAAGTAGATATTTAAGAGCTGCATGGTCAGTATAAACAATAACTTTCGAACCTACAAGATAAGCACGAAATTTATCTAAGGCATAAACTATAGCAAGCAGCTCCTTTTCCGTGGTGGCATAATTAACCTGAGCTTCATCTAAAGTCTTACTAGCATAATAAATAGCGTGCAAGACCTTATCTTTCCTTTGACCTAAAACCGCACCAACTGCAAAATCACTAGCATCACACATTATTTCGAAAGGTAAATTCCAATCAGGGGACTGTATAATGGGTGCAGAAATTAGTGCATTTTTGATCATATTAAAGGACTCAAGACACTCGTCAGTGAATTTAAATTCAGCATCTTTTAGCAGCAATTGGGTTAGTGGTTTCGCAATTTTAGAGAAATCCTTAATAAACCTGCGATAAAAACCAGCATGACCCAAAAAACTTCTTACCCCTTTTACATTTACTGGAGGTGGCAGTTGCTCAATTACCTGTATTTTCGCCTTATCCACCTCAATGCCACGTTCGGAGACCAAATGTCCCAAAACTACTCCTTCATTGACCATGAAATGACACTTTTCCCAATTTAAAACCAGATTCACCTGTTCACATCTTTCGAGAACTTTAGTCAAGTTAGTCAAACATGAATCAAAATCAGAGCCGTAAACACTAAAATCATCCATGAAGACTTCCATAATAGACTCTATGAACTCAGAAAAAATGCTCATCATGCAGCGTTGAAAAGTGGCAGGCGCATTACATAATCCAAAAGGCATCCTACGATATGCAAAAGTACCATAAGGGCATGTAAAAGTCGTTTTCTCCCTATCATCAGGATAGATGGGGATCTGAAAGAAACCTGGTGGGTGTGGTGGTACATATCTCTGCATCTGCTGGGGTGCCTGCTGAGGTGGCATGGCTTGCTGAGGATTCTGGACATTGCTGTTGTTCTTGTAAGAAAAGTATAGGTGATCCTTCCAGCCGGATTGGATTGAATGTATTAGAATATGGATTGTTCTTGTAGGCTTGAAAGGCACATACTTGCTCTACTGAACTAGTACAAGACTGGGAATTATGACCGAAAGAACCACATGAATCATAGAAAGGATCAGAGCATCCCGAAAGTGCAGCTACAGGTGATGGTGGGGGAGCTGTAGTACCAATCTTATCAAGCTTCTGACTTTTGGCATTTATCTGTGCAGCTAAACTCTCGTACTTATCATCAACTACATGTTTCCCACCCTTTTTGGAATGCCCTCTAAGGTTACCAAACTGTGAATTATGAGTGGCAATTTCATCTATCAGTTCATATGCAGCGTTGACTTCTTGGTTCATAAATCGACCATTAGCAGCAGAATCTAGCAAAGCCCTACTCTCATTACCCAACCCATTGTAGAATGANCCATTGTAGAATGATTGAACTAGGAACCATTTCTCAAGCCCGTGATCAGGATACATTCTCAACAACTCCTTAAACCGTTCCCAAGCATCATATAGTGACTCATCTGTCTCCTGATTGAAGTTAGTGTTTTGGCTCCTCAACAAAGCAGTTCTCTGTGGTGGGTAGTACTTCCTCTGAAAAGCAAGAGCTAAATCCTCCCAACAATTAATGGTGGCCATATTGAGATCATTCAACCAGGTTCTAGCCTTGTCTTTTAATGAAAACGGAAACATTCGCCTTCTGATGTAGTCCTTAGAGACATTCATTTGCTTGATAGTATCACAGTATTGAAGGAAATTCTGTAAGTGTAAGTTCAGATCTTCCTTTAATGTCCCTGAAAACTGATTTCGTTCAACCATATTCACAAGAGCCGGTTTCAGTTCAAAGTTAGCAGCATCGGTATCAGGTACTGAATAACCTCCAGCCATAGACTCCGTACTAGGCAAGGAATAGTCTCTCAATGAACGGGCCGCAGGTGGCGGTGGTGGTGGAGGCGGTGGTCCTCTACCCTGTCCTTCTCCTTCGGCAGCCATTTCAACCTCTAAATACCCTTCAAACAGCGGATTGAAGGTGAACTCGAAAAACTGAGACAAGTCAGAAACAGTTTCCTCCACAGATCGGGGAAGAAAAATTCGGCGTCTACTACGTCTCAACCGCTTCAAAAATACTCGCTCGGGCTCAGGGAAAATGAAAGTATCAGGCTCGTGGTCGTTTTGCATGAACCTATGAACCTTCACACAATAGAAACTCCGAGCAAAGATAAGAAACAGCCCCAAAGAACTGAATAGTTCTTTGAGACTAAGAAGAATAAAAATAAAACAGTATAAACCCGACTAATAGAATTAAAAATTGCCTCCCCGGCAACGGCGCCAAAAATTGACGAGGCTATCGCACACCTATCAAAAATAAACCAAACGACACTAACTAATGTAGCTAGGGAAGTAAGGATCGAATCCTCAGGGAAGCAATTGAACCCTATTAGTTCTAAAAATCTTAAACCGTACAAAGGGCCTTGATCGGGAAATGTTGACTAACTAACTGACTACTGACTAATTACTAACTAATTACGGGAAATGACGAAGATTAAAACCAATAAATGAAGCCTAGGGTCATTCGGGTCACCAAGAACAACTAATGGATTCACTAACAAAGATCGTCCAACCTCACAATTATCGTCAAATTAGGGCTCACTAATTCTCTCGAATCTAGACTCCCTCGAAACTCATCTAGCGGCTCTCGCTCATGCCTAGACTAATTCCGCCTATTATTCAGTGGTCTTATTGTGGTATTTTTACCTCTCGGCATCAAATTCAACAATTACCAAAATTACAACTAAATCTGCGCACAATTCAATTGTAAGCGAAAAACCCAATAATAGGAAATTGACTACTAATTGTGGAATTGAAACAACCTAATTTAGTTAGTCCATTAATCAATCAAGGTTTCCCTAACCCTAGAAATTAGACTACTCACTCATGATTATGAAAATTAAAGCAAGAACAATTGTAAAATTCATAATTGAATTCATGAAGTAATTGACAATTAAACTAATTAACATCAACAATTAACTAAATTAATTAGACTAAAGAGACTAAAAAGCATAAATTAACTAAAATAAAGAACAAAAGTAAAAGGATTACCAAATTGAAGAACGAATTGAAGACTTGAATTGAATTGAAAATGTTATGAACAAAACCCTAATTTCCCCAAATTAATTTGAGAGAGAAAAAGTGCTTAATAATAAAACCTAAGAGAGTAATTCTAAATTATGAAAAGCATAAGTTCTTTTGCCTAGAAAGTCGTGCCTATTGTACCCAAAGTTGGGCTTACAAAGCCTAACTACGAAGAAAATAAAAGAGAATTAAAAACTCCGGAAAATCGGCTGATGCGGGCGCATAGGAGGTTTATGCGCCCGCATCAACCTCACAGAACACCTTCTAGTTTGTTTTTCTTCTTAAATGCGCCCGCATGTCTATTTTGTGCGCCCGCATATATACCTCAGAAGCTTATTTTATTCCCTTTTCTTCTTATTTTTTTCTTCATGAGTCCTTTAAGACTTGTTTTCATACTTCTTGGCACGCATATCCATGTACCTTCATTTTTATCTCGTCCAAGCTTTCCGGCTTCATTCCGAGCCTCGGTTTCCGTGCCTGAAATTACAAAACCCACCAAAACCGAGCATAACAACCGCAAATGATAAAAATCAAACAAAAAAAACTCTAAAACTGCCGGAAATCAATCAAACTTGACGAGACACTTCAAATTAGCTAAAGAACATCAAATGAGCTAAAATAAAGTCAGAATAACAACCACTAGGCATAAAATTGACCCGAAACAAGGGGAAAAACACTATAAAAACCGCACATATATCAATTATCATAGATATCTATTCATTAGTTGTAATGATTAGTATTTTCCTACCCTTTAATAAAATTCAAAGTAATTCTCAATGAGTGGAAAAACAAAAAGCTATTCTACTTGAATATATAAGTCTATACTTGCATCTGTTCAGAATACTATAAACATATTTGTTCATTCTTCCCTACGGCTATAACTCATATTTTTTCCTAATTTTTTGCATTTTATTTCTCAATGTTGTAATTAAAGGGATGACTGTCTAACCTTTTGATGCTAGTACTTCATTTTTACAACTTAATATTATGGATTCAATTTATAAGGAACCTTTTCACTACAGAAACATTACATTGTTCCTATTGAAGGAAAGAAATGGGTTTTACAAACCATAAGTGCTTGCTGGAGGTGCTACAAGTGTCGTTTGAAAAAAAAAACACTTTCGAAAATTCACAAGTGATGCAATGAGGATGAAAAGTCGAGCAGCAAGGGTCCCAGAAACAATGTGCAAGTAACTATTGAAAATTTGGCATAGCGACGAACATAAGGTATCACACTATTGCTTATGTAAACATTTGGAAAGTCATATCTTATCTAATATCCTAAGGACATTTTGTCTATTTCTTATTTTAAGGCAAATGATGAGGGATAGTCATATACCTATCAAAAATAACCTACAACTCTAACTAATGTAGACAAGGTAGTAGGGATCGAATCCACAGGGAAACAAAGTAACTCTACTAACTCTAAAAAGCTATTCAGCCGTAAGGGGCCTTTGAATTGGGTTTTGACTAATGAACTAATGACTACTAAGGAAGAAATTAAACACAAGAATATCAATAAACTAAGCCTAGGACATCGGTTTACCATGAATCAATTGAACTATGAACTGAATAACAATTAACTAATAGATTATGCCTTCTTGAATTAAGACACTAATTCTCTCGAATCTAGACTCCTTCGAAAATCCTCTAATGGCTCTCGCTCACTTAGACTAGTTTTGCCTATTATCCCTGTGATCTTATTGTGGTAATCTTATCTCTCGGCATCAATTTCGGCAATATCAAACTAACAATCAAACCTGGCCAGTATTTAATGGAAAGCAATAGTAATTGATAATAGGAATTCAGAAATAACATAAATCACATTAAATAATCATAAATCAAAACAAAGGAACTAATCCATGGATCCCCTAGTCCTAGAAAATAAACCACTCGCACACAATTAAAGCTAAAGAAAACAAATCTATATCTATAAGTATTTAAAAAGCATGAATGCCAATACTGTTCAAATGAAAAGTTGATGATAATTGTGTGAATTGATGATAATTTTTTCTATAAACAAAAAAGTAGCTGCTATACTTTCTTTAATTTTTTCTGTTTGATATTGGTTTTTTAATTTGATTATTTGTTTGTTTGCTATTGTATTTCGTTTATTATGTGTTAGCTTGGTTGTTTGGATTTTCAATTAGTTACCTTTTTAGTTCAATTGTGTTTGCTTTGTTGTAATTTATGATGGTGAATTGTTTTTTGTGTTGTAACAGTTGGTAATGAAGGCAGGCAAATCAACTGCGGCTGGAAAGGTATGATTTCTACTGCTTTTGCTGCTTATGTGCATTTGGTTTTTCTATTTTATCATCTAATTTTTAAGATCTAAATCGTTTCGTGATTTTAACTCTAAATCATACCTTTTGCCTTAAATTATTAATTCCGAGTTAAGTTTTGTAGATTGTTTTTGCGGCAAAAATGATGCTTTTCACTCATCAGTTTGTTTAATTTAGTCTGATTTTGCTTGTATGTTTTTAGTTTTCAATTGAGGAATTCATGAATTGTTTTTTTGTTAAATCTAAATTCGCTTGTATGATCTTGCTTTTGTTTGTCAAATGAACAGTTGGGTTTCATTTATGAATATTACCCTCACCCTCATCCTCACTTTCTCTTTCTCTGTTCTTTAATTGTGGTTTCAGGTGCATTATTGATATTTTCCTCTGCCTTTGGAAGTGGATTCCTTCCGACCACTTGCTGCTAAGGTAGTTTATAATAAGCTTGTTCTTACCTGTAAATCATAATTTTATTTATGATAATTCTTTGTGAGCATTAGTTAATCTCATTTGTTAATTTCTTTTATAAGTTTGATCTCATTAATTAAGTTTTGAATCTTATCATTAGCCTTTGTCTTGCATACACGGTAGTGTATATTTGAGAACTAGAGTATTGATTTCTTGGTTGATGAAATAGTTGTAATTTCATGTCTATTTTAACGTTCATGTTCATAGTCTATGATTTAGAAGCGAGGGTTTCAAAAAGCAACTCATCATGCCTATGCCTAAACATCTCCTGATTTTGCCTATTTCTGCTGAGCGTCCTCCACACTCTTCCTCATCAATTTGATTACATGGGCTGGTTCTGGAGCTCCAAACACTGAACTCCCAGCAAGAATACAACTTGCTCTTGCTGAAGCTGCATCGTCAATATTAGATGGCCCCAAATCACCATCCACATGCATAAGGCAAAAAGGAATTTTATTTCAGAAAGTTCCTTTGGGCCTATTGGATAAATAATATTTTAGTAATCAATACAAGATGAATCTAGGGCGATTTTCTAGGTAAACATGTGTTTTTGCAAAAATAACACTCATATTCTGTAGACTTCACATTATTATTATTAGTTCATCCAATTGCAGTTAGCAGAACAGTTGTAACTAATGTAATATGAAGTAATGTGCAAACTTTCAAGAAATTACCATATGGTAAATCGTTCTATGTCCATCATGATCCAGTGTCTAAGTAGACATAATTTAAAAATTTACCATGAGCCAAGAGTAATAATTGTTTTAGGGAATACTGGTTCCATACCTTATAAAATTCAAACTATACCAATCAGATCCTTTCAAACTATACCAATCCTGTGAATTTATTCTGTGATTTCTTGGTTTTGAATTCTTTCGTGGTTTTCTTGTTTACAGAAATTTTGGAATGTGTTCTGGATTAATTGAGGTTTGAAAATGGTTAATTTTAGGGGGTTTTTTCATTGTCCATTTTTCTCTCATTTCATGTAAATTTGCGCCTGATTTATTATTTGATAACGTCAGTTTCTCGTGTTTCTACTGCTCTTTTGTTGTTGCTTTCACATGATTATTATAAATGATTATTAATGAACATAAGGCTATTTGTAGTTTGTGAGATTTTGGTTGCGAAATAGTACACAGTATTCACAAGTCTTATATGTGTGTTGGGTTATATGTGTGTTGGCTGGGGAGCGATGGAGATCAATAGTTTAAATGTATGCTTTTGGATAGGTTTGATTTTATGGTCGTTTATTGTCATTTCCTGTGAAACTAATCTAATTTTTGAAACTGGATATCCTCTGTATAGACAGATTTTCAATTCTAAGCTTGTTTTGGCATCTCCAGAAATTGCCAGTGATGCAGATTATGATGCTATTCTAGGCATGGTTTGTCATGAGGTATGCTTTTACAGTGTTACTAAACTTTGTGACTGATTGTTGCTCGTTATTCTATCTTAGCGCATGAACTGATTATCGGTGATTTTATGTTCGTTGTTGTCTTAGTACTTCCACAATTGGATTGGTAACCGGTAAACTACTTTTTAAATGGAGGCGTTATGCTGGTATGACAAAGATCTTAATGCCTTGTATATCTTCTAGCATTTTTCTGCATAGTATTATGCCGAGACTGGTTCCAGGTTAGCCTGAAAGAAGAACTTGCTATCTTTCAATCTTTGGAGGTTAACTTTCAATTTCTGACATGCATTTTTCTGCATAGTATTATGCCGAGACTGGTTCCAGGTTAGCCTGTTATCTTTCAATATTTGGAGGTTAACTTTCAATTTTGGTGGTTGCTAATTTTTATTGGTCATTGCTTTTATTTAGGTGTTGTGGGAAGAATTTGTTAAATTAAGGGGAACACATGAGCTATAAATTGGCCACAAATGAGTTGAGTATGACGAGCTACTTTTGAATATATAGTGTTAGACTATAGTATTAACATGGCTCTTTCACTTTGAGGTTAATGACTATACTCTTTGTCAGAAGACTTTTAGTGAAATTTTATATGCCCTTTTGCTTGATCATGTTTTTCAGTGGTGATGATTGGGGCTCTTTGTGTGGAAATATAGCTTACAAGTGCACATAATCGAAGTCAATGAATAGTCGAACTTGTTTCTTTCGAGAAGACTTATTTAAATGGCCATACTTACTTTTCATGGATAAGCTGCTATTTCATGTACGTTTTTAACTTATGTCCTTAATACTAAGCGGCAAGCTTATGTGTTAACTTTTGAAATTGTATGTTTGAATCTCTATTTATCATAACATCAAATAAATGATGTCTTATATGAGCTTTTGAAATATGTTTCATGAAAATTATTAGTGGTTTGAGGCTACAATGAGTAAATGTTATTTGTGAACTTGAATATGCGTGTGGGGCCTCGTGCGCTTATTATAAAAAGCAAAGCAACTCCTTTGACAAGGAAGAAATGCAATATATAAAGCACAAGAAAGTTATAACTAACGTGGTGATTGATCAACATTTGAAACTGGTAAAATATCAAACTATACATGATTTTTAACTTATGTCCTTTTCGGTTGTATTATATCCAAACATTTGAAATGTGTAACAACAAAAAACAATACCGTTCGGAACACATCTTGCATTATTTCCGAAAATGAAAATATATGTAGCAACGAATTATCATAAAACATTATGAACACCGTGCACATAGCGCGCGTGGTCTCAACTAGTTAATATTATAAACTAGAACTAGAAACATGATCAAATTAAATAAACTAGTTAAAATAAACTAAAAAAACTAAGAACATAAATTCTAGGGCATAAAACAAGATGTAAAAAAAAAACTACTACTACTGATAATTATAAACTACAAACATAAATAAAATAATGAAAACGATAAAAGGAATTAAAATAGAACATGGAATTAAGATCATATTGAATGAATGTTTGAGTTTGAACAAAAATAACTCCTCGAGAGAAAATTGAATGAAAACCTAGAAAAATATATTGTAATCTAATGTAATGTGTGGAAGGTCTAAAGCAATAGCTATTTATAAAAAAAATTACAAATCCCGAGCTAAAAAGGGAGAAAAGGCCCATCCGGATGAACCGCCCGACCAATCGAGTGAAATCCGCCCGATCAGGCTCACAGAGCGAGTGATTTTGGCTTTGGAAGCAATGCCCTCGACTGCTCGGGCGAAATCCGCCCGATCGGGCGCGAGTGATGTTTTCGCCCAAGTGTTCTAAAAATGCTAAGTAAATTCCGCCTGACTGCCCGGGCGGAATGACTTTTTCGTCAAACTCAAGACAGCTCGTCTTCTAGCTAATCCAGGCTTCATCATAGCTTCCTGAATACTTCAATACTAACCCATGGCCTCTAATATATAGTTGTAACTCATATAATTGCCTCGGAACCAATGCCAAACACTGAAATCCTTCAAAATGTCATAAAAAACACAAATAACTCCATACAACCAAATATTAGCCAAAATAGCTCTGAAGAGCATAGGTTAGTGTCAAAATAAACAAGAAAAGGGGGTAAAATACATGAATAAAATGCACTTATCAAACTCCCCCAAGCTAAACCTTTGCTTGTCCTTAAGCAAACAAACCAAACTGAATAATGACTTCACCCTTAAACTTTTGAAAACACAATCAACTTAAGCAATTCCGAACATGTAAGTTCCTATACCAACATATCAAAATCTCCTAACCGCCATCCACTTAAATCAAAATCATAGAGCCAACCATGCAAGAAATAGGAATCAATAACTAGAATCTCACAAGATTTCACTCCACACATTTATGTTGAGCATAAAACAATGTATCTCACCCTCACCTCCCAACCAAAATCAATGAGTAATGCAATGCAAAGGTGTTTAAATGCAATTTTGAGAAACCCAAACCATAGCTCACACCTCATGCAATTGTTTAGAAGGGTAGTTACTCAACCTAATGCAGAAGTCGACTCGAAATGCAAGTAGTACTCTCTAGTCTTGGCAATTGACTCACTTCACAAGAACTAAAAACATGTACATGCCGATTAAAAAGATCTTTCTTAAGCTTGTAGCGTGACTAGGGTGATGGGTAGGATAAATTTGGGATAATGTAGCGGAATGCGGGCTATACGCATGTGAAATTGAAGAATATCAACAACAACTTCAACATCAAACTAATTCTTTTAAAATTCACATCACACCATAAAACTTACAATTCAACAACACCAATATGCACAAGCTTACTCTTTTTTCACTTCTTTTGATTTCAACATTTTTTCATTCTTTTCATTTTCTTTTCTTTTTCAACTTTCAAAATTTTCAAAACTTAGGTTAACGACTCTTAATGACATGTCTTAGACAAAATCATCACACATACATAACTGGGCTAAATATAAGATATAAACTTTTCAATTCTTTATTGCGTAAATTAACCCAGACATTGGTATGCAGAGTCTTATTGTGAAACTGATATACGTGTTTTATGTTGTGTTTTCCCCTTATTTTCGGTTGATTCATGTTCTAAATAGTTAAGATTGTGGCTTTGTTTTGATTAAATATCTTCTTTCGATGTTAAGTTATGTTTTGGAACGGTTTTAGTGTCTAGTAGACTTTTAGAGCTTTTTACGGTTATTTTATGCTTCCTCAGTTATTACGCGTGGTTTTCGATTTGTTCTATACTCCGTCCATTCTTTTTTAGTTGCAACATTTCACTTTTCACACTTGTCGAGACACACTTTTAACGATTTATAACTCTAACTCTATATTTGCATAAATTATAAAAAAAATATATTACTAAATTGCATATTAAGAGAATCAAACAACATCCATATTGACTACATTCCACTTTATACATTGATCATAAAATTAAATCAAAACTTAAAAGATGAATAGTGCATCTTTAAAAATGTTGCAACTAAAAAAACGGAGGTAGTATGTTACAGGAGTGTAATAAGGAGTTATGAAATCATTAGAAGTTAAAACGAGTCATAATGTACTTATCTCGGGATGCGTGTCAAGTTGCAAGAAGCTACGAACGAGATTCGAAGAGATCGAGCAAAGAATTTAAGAAGATCATAAAAAATTAGCCCAGGAAATTCCGTGCGGGCGCAGCCTTCAAATATCCTTTTTTCTATGCGCCCGTGGAATAGATCAGAAGCTTCAGAAGTCACTCAATACTCACCATGCGGGCGCAGGGAACAAATGGTTTTTGACCTATGAGGGCGTAGGTGCTGCGTTTAAGGCTTCGCCCGGCTTTTCTTCACGGAATTAGCTCGTGGATTTATTTTAATAAAAGCCCAATTCCTATAAATAGCCTATGTGTATGGGGCACGACCCTAACTAGTTTTTAACATACTTTAGATTTAGAAATCCAGAAACACTTCTCTCTCTAGAATTTTAGAAATAGTTAATTTGTTCTTGACGTTTCGATATCAATTAATGCAATTCAATCCTTCTTTTGGTAATCTCTTTCCTTTTTCTTTTCAATTTTCTTTAGTTCATGAATCTCTTTAATTTGTTAGTTTTTAGTTTAGTTAAATTAGTTTTGTAAATTTAGTTCATAATTAAGATTTATTAGTAATTTAATTAGTTTTAATTCTAGTTTTAATTAATTTATGTTCATGGCTTTGTTATTTAATTTTGTTTTTGTTTTAGTTCCTTTAATCATGAGAGAGTAGTCTTTTTCTCTAGGGCTAGGGGATCTATGATAATGTTGTGAATTTATTTTATGTTCGTTAATTAATTCTTGACTATTAGTTGAATTCCTATTATTGATTTCTATTGATTGCAATTAAATTGTGGTCAGATTTAGTTGTGAGTTAGGTAATTGTCGAAATCGAGGCCGAGAGGTAAGTTTACCATAATTAGACCACTGAATAATAGGCAAAACGAATTTATGCGAGTGAGAGCCGGTAAAGGAATTTTGAGGGAGTCTAAGTTCGAGAGAATTAGTGATCCATAGTTCAATGAATGTCAATGAATTGATTAATGAGCTTTTTATGAGTTTGTTGATTGATCATAGTGAACCAACCGCCCTAGGTGTTTATCATAAGTGTTTAATTCATTAATTTCCTGTCATTTCCTTAGTTTTAGTTATTGTTTTCTTAGTTTTAGTTGTTTTATTAGAACTTTCCACAAAGGCCCGTTACACAATTTAGACTTTTTAGAACTAATAGTGTTTAATCGCTTCCCTGTGGATTTGATCCCTTCTTCCCTAGCTATATTAGTTAGTGTTGGTTAGTTTATTTTTGAGAGATGTGCGATAGCCTTGTTCAGAAACCTATCGTTGAACTTTAACTAACATACATTCCCACATTTCCTTTTCCAATATCCTCCGAAACTTCCCTTAATGCACAAGAACAACATAACAACTCTAAAACTCCCCCAAGCCAAGCTTGGGTATATATCAATGGATAGAACAAGGCCAAAAAAGGTTGTAATGTGGCTAAAATGCAAATGAAGGGTAAAAAGCTCAAAATAAAGGATCAAGGGAAAATTTATGAAGGAATGTTTAAAATCTGAAAGCTCCTAAAAGAAATGAATGCCTTTTATCATTCGCGACATGCAACACACCAAAGC
This sequence comes from Suaeda aralocaspica, assembly GCA_016808085.1. Lineage (NCBI taxonomy): Eukaryota > Viridiplantae > Streptophyta > Magnoliopsida > Caryophyllales > Amaranthaceae > Suaeda > Suaeda aralocaspica. The sequence goes on from PYUH01000036.1 coordinate 6,670,158, forward strand.
CAAGCTACTAGAGTCAAAAGCCAAAACATGGATCATACAAGCACCAGGAACTAAGAACACAAGAAAAGAAATAAGCATATAGTAATGTATGCGGCTCAAGTCCTCCCGTTATCTAGCTAAAGCCTCTACTCTACACATGGCCATATTGCAAGATATGATATGAAATTGTTTCAAGCCAAATCAGGTTCAAGTCCAAGTTGGCAATTCCCTAAACATGGCTCATCACATGCCCAAATCGACCAAAATCATTTTTGAAAAAATGCGGGGCACTGGGAAGTCATCATTCAATAATTCAGCAATACTTAAATAAAAATCAAGCTCAAATCATTCAATTTATTCAATCAACTAACTAAAAAGTAATTAAAACTAAACTAAGAAATCAGTACATTTTTTTGGTCATATGTAAATTCCTACTTCTAACAGGTAGTACAAACCATATGACTATCCTAAGAAAGTAGTAAAAGCTACACAGAAAGTAATAAAAATCTACACTAAGAAAGCAAATTAAACTTACCTCGCCCAAGCCGGACTCAGCAATGTCCTCAGTGCTGGAAGGGAGCAAAGTGAGAGAAAAGAGAGATGGTGGAGGGTTTTAGAGGGTCATGAGGGTGGGATATGATGTATATGGGTAAAAGGATGAAGTTTTGCAAAGACAAGAAAGAGGCGTAGATGGTAGATGATGTTGCATGTAGCATACATGGATTGAAATTTGACCATCTCTCACTGTTTCGACCATATCTCACATATTATAATTTTTATTAACATGATTCTTGTTTCATTTGAAAGTAGACTCAAAGAGATTTCCAACGGTAGGTTGTAAGCCCTGTGGAACGTCCTGTAAAAAAATTTATGGTCATTTGGAAATGACCTTGTAAAACTGTTGCGACAAGTCTATTTGCCCGATCGGGCAAAAATTTCGCCTTCATAAATCATGCCTTCTTCACTCGTCCCGTGCGTCCGATCGAGCAGATTTTGCTCGGGTGCTCGGGCGAGGCCCAAGATAGCACAAGTGCTTCAATTCCTTGCAAATTTTCACCTTAGCAACGTTATGAGATCTGTACTCATAAACCGAACTTGACCAAAATCATTAGTGCCCTCACTCTCACTCACCATCATAGATAAAAATTGGTTGAGGTATGAACTACTACTACGAAAACAAAAAAAAAAATGAAAAGAAAACTAGACCACTTACGGGTTGCCTCTCGCAAAGCGCTCCTTTAAGGTCATTAGCTTAACCATGTTACCCAATACTTTAAGGAGGGTCAAAGAGGGAACGCGAACCCCATGTAGTTAAAAATTCACAGAAGCTTGTGGTTTCCATTCACTCAATTGTCTTATGATCCTTACATGGAATCTCGCCATTTATCTTATTCACCTTAAAAACATGTTGAGATGACTTCCGAGGTTTTCGGTGTTTCTTACGACGTGTTTTCTTTTTCTTTGGATCCTGACACATCTTGTTATTATCACTATCTACGTCACCTGCAAAAGAATCCAAACACAAAGGAGCCTCTAGAAGATCCTTATTAGGGATCAAGGCAAGTCATTAAGAACAATCTCATTAAGAGTATAAATTGCATGACATGATTGTTCTATCATGGGACGTTTCAAAGCATCATTAAGGCTAAAAGTAACCTTATCACCCCCTCCCATTTTTTACATCAATAACAACACCTGCAGTGTTTAAAAATGGCCTACCAAGAATAATAGGGATGTGTGCATCCTCCTCCATATCTAACACGACAAAGTCAAACGGGAATAAAAAACTTCCCCACTCTTACCGGAACATCCTCTAAAATACCTTTTTGGGTATTTCACAATTCTATCGGCCATCTGCAAGGTAACGTTAGTAAATTTCAAAGAACCCATATCTAACTTTTTGCAAACAGACTAAGGCATGACACTAACATTAGCCCCTAAATCACATAAAGCTTTGTCAATAAATAAAGGGCCGATATTACAAGGAATAGAAAATTTTCTTGGGTCCTTGAGTTTAGGTGGAGAATTATTCTACAAAATAGCACTACATTGTTCAGTTAAAGCAACAGTCTCTATTGAACTCAATGCACGCTTCCTGCTCAATATATCCTTCAAAAACTTAGTATATGTAGGCACCTGCGTAATCAAATCAGTAAAAGGCACAGTATCCTGCAAATTTTGGACGATATCGAGAAACTTATGGAAGTGATTGTCATTCTTACTCCTGTCTACCCTATGCGGGAAGGGTAGTGGCACCTTGGGAGGTGTCAACGTATCAGAAGGCTTGTCAATATCAATGGCCTTCTTTGTAGTGTCTTAATTCTCCTTTTCAGAAGTCGGATCTACATTGTATTTCTGTAAGCTCCACATTACTGGACTTTCCAGTACGAACTGCAAGATTAGAATCAGCATCATCATTTAGCATCTTAGGAACCTCGTAGTGGGTCCCACTCCTAGTAGTTATGGAATTGACATGTTCGCTTAGAGGAGCCGGTGGTGCAGGTTGTGGTGGAAGATGACCATGCTGCCTTTGAGCTGTAGACTAAGAAATCTGAGCAAGTTGAGTCTCAAGTAACTTGTTGAAAGCTACTTGTTGACTAAACCGAGTCTGCATTGCTTCCATGTTCTTATGCCTTTGTAGCATCATGTTCTTCAACTCTGAAATCTCATTTCTTGGTTGAGGTGCTGGTGGTGCTGGCAATGGTGGTCGATTGAAACCTGGTGGTTGTGGTGGTGCAAACCGCTGCATCTGATGATTTGCCTGCTGAGGTGGTATAAATTGCTGTGGATTATGCACATTGTTGTTGTTCTTGTAGGAAAAGTATGGATGATCCTTCTAACCCAGATTGTATGTGCTAGAGAACGGGTTGTTCTTGTAAGCTTGGAAGACACACACTTGCTCCATAGAACTATGACATGACTGTGAATCGTGACCGAATGAGCCACATGAATCGCAAAAAGGGCTCAGTACATCCTGAAAGTGTAGCCATCGTAGCTATAGATGATGGTGGAGGAGATGTGGTGCTAATCTTGTCTAGCTTTTGACTTATGGCATTGATCTGCGAAGCTAGACTTTCGTACTTATCATCGACTACATACTTTCCAGCTTTCTTCAAATGTCCTCTGGTATTACCGAACTGTGAATTATGAATATCAATCTCTTCAATCAACTCATATGCAACATTAACTTCCTGGTTCATGAATTGACCACTAGCAGCTGAATCAAGTAATGTACGACTCTCGTTCCCTAAAAGATTATAGAATGACTGGACCAGGAACCACTTCACAAGACCGTGATGTGGGCATAATCTCAATAGATCCTTGAACCTCTCCCATACTTCATACAATGTCTCATCCGACTCCTGATTGAAGTTTGTAATCTTGCTCCGCAGGGTTGCAATTCACTCTGGAGGGTAATACTTTCTTTGAAATGCAAGAGCCAACTCTTCCCAACTGTTGATGTTATCCGTATTAAGAATCTTCGACCAAGTACGAGCCTTGTCTTTCAATGAAAGCAGGAACATCATTCTTCTAATGTAGTCCTGAGAGACCCCAGCTTGCTTGATCGTAGCACAATACTGAGGGAAATTACTCAAATGTAACATCAGATCCTCCATTAGTGTTCCTGCAAACTGATTCCTTACCACCATATTCACCAGAGCTGGCTTTAAGTCAAAATTTAGAGCCTTAGTATCAGGGAACCGATAACCACCTCCAACTTTTGCAGAACTGGGTTGGGAATAATCCTTTAATGATCGTGCTTGCGGCGATGGCGGTGGCTGTGCATCATTATGTGGTATGTTGTTTTCATTAAACAGTGATTCTGCCATTTCTTCCCTATCAGAATTAAAAGAAATGTTCAAATCAGAAAAAAGAGTTGTGACAAATCTGATAGTATCCTTTTTGAAAAAATAACTCTCCGCAATCTCTACTTCCTCCTACGACTCCGCTTATGCAATGACCGTTCTGGTTCAGGATCAATCTAAACCGGCATGCAAACCTAGTACATGCACAAAAACTGAAACTGCCGATAACCGTAAGGCCTGTCTCAAAGAACGATTAGTTCCTTGAGAAGAAATAAAAATAATAAAAAAAAGACAAAATAACCCGATTAGTAGAAAATAAACAATTGCCTCCGCGGCAACAATGCCAAAATTTGATGAGGGATAGTCGTATACTTATTAAAAATAACCTACAACTCTAACTAATGTAGACATGGTAGTAGGGATCGAATCCACAGGGAAGCAAAGTAACTCTACTAACTCTAAATAGCTATTCTGCCGTAAGGGGCCTTCGAATTGGACATCAATAAATTAAACACAAAAATATCAATAAATTAAGCCTAGGACATCAGTTCACCATGAATCAAATGGACAATGAACTGACTAACAATTAACTAATAGATTGTGCCTTCCTGAATTAAGGCTCACTAATTCTCTCGAAACTAGACTCCTTCAAAACTCCTCTAATGGCTCTCGCTCACTTAGACTCATTTTGCCTATTATCCATGTGATCTAATTGCGGTAATCTTACCTCTCGGCACACTACAAAAAAAAGTGAAATTAGCAACCACTGAAATTGGTTGCTAAGCATGGAAAATCGGTTGCTATTATGCTTAGCAACCAAATTGCCAACCAAATACGCTAGTTGCTATATAGGTGGTAGCCATTGAAATTTAGCAACCAATTGTTTGTAAATTTGGCTGCCATTTAGCAACCAACTTAAAATTCGTTGCCAATTATAGCAACCATTTTTTTATATTTGGTTGCCACTCTAGATATTAACTTTCCCTATCTAGCAACTAAATTATCAATTTTCGTTCCCAAATAGCAACCAAATCTAAGAATTTTGGTTGCCAAATATTTCAAAAATAATAATAAAAAAATAAATCTCTACTCTTAACTAATGAACTTCCCAAGGAGTTCACCCATCCTAACACTACTCTCGATCGAGCACGCTTAACTTTAGAGTATCTTAGTACATAAGCGTCCTAAAAGGAAGATGTATCTTGTTATCAATAGTAGTATAGCAAATGTTTTTAAAGCAATCATGGATAAGCTTAGCAACCAGTTTTTTGATATTTGGTTGCCAATTAGCAACCAATTATAAATCATTTGGTTGTCAAGTTTTGTGCATAAGCTTAGCAAACATTTTTTTTTTATATATTTGGTTGCCATTATTTAGTAGCAACCAATTTAAAACCATTTGGTTTCCAATTTTAGTGCATAATTTTAGCAACTATTTTTCTGATAATTGGCTGTTATTTAGCAACCATTAAAAAATCATTTGGTTGTCAATTTTGGTACATAAGTTTAGCAACTATTTATTCAATATTTGTTGCCACTTAGCAACCAAATATAAATAATTTGGTTGTCAATTTTAGTGCATAAATTTAGCAACCATTTTTTGATATTTTGTTGCCAATTTTGCAACCAATTTAAAATTGTTGCCAAATTTGGTTGCTAAATTGACTTATTTTTGTAGTGGCATCAATTTTGGAAATATCAAAGTAACAATCAAACTTGGCCAGTATTTAATTGAAAGCAATAGTAAATGATAATAGGATTTCAGAAATAACATAAATCACATTAATTAGTCATAAATCAAAACAAAGGAACTAATCCGTGGATCCCCTAGTCCTAGAAAATAAACTACTCACACATAATTAAAGCTAAAGAAAACAAATTAATATTAAAAACTAGAAGTAGAAACATTATCAAATTAAATAAACTAGTTAACATAAACTAAAAAAAACTAAGAACTTAAATTCTAGGGCATAAAACAAGATATAGAAAAAACCTAATACTAATAATAATTATAAACTATAAATATAAATACAATAATGAAAACGATAAAAGGAATTAAAATAGAATCTGGAATTAAGATCGTATTGAATGAATGATTAAGTTTCAACAAAAATAACTCCTTGAGAAAAAACTTAATGAATGCCTAGAAAAATATATTGTAATCTAATGTAATGTGAGGAAGGCCTAAAGCAATAGCTATTTATGCAAGAATTAAAAATCCCGATCTAAAAAGGGAGAAAAGGCCCATCCGGATGAATGCCCGACCAACCGGGCAAAATCCGCCCAATTGGGCTCACAGAGCGAGTGATTTTGGCCTTGGAAGCAATCAGCCCGACTGCCCAGGCAAAATCCGCCCGATCGGGTTCAAGTGATGTTTTTGCCCCAAGTCTTCTGAAAATGCTAAGTAAATTCCGCCCGACTTCCCGGGCGGAATGACTTCTTCGCCAAACTCAAGACAACTTGTCTTCTAGCTAATCTAGGCTTCATCATAGCTTCCTGTATACTTCAATACTAACCCATGGCCTCTAATATCTAGTTGTAACTCATATAATTGCCTCGGAATCAATGCAAAACACCGAAATCCTGCAAAATGTTACTAAAAGCAAAACCAACTCCATACAACCAAATATTATCTAAAATAGCTCCGAAGAGCATAAGTTAGAGTCAAATTAAACCAGAAAAAGGGGGTAAAATACATGAACAAAATGCACTTATCAACAAAACATACCCTTAATTTTTCCTCTTTTGTTAGGAGATCAGTGAGAAAAAAAAACAAGTCAAATTGAGGGAAAGAAGAAGATCATTATGCATACAACAGGACCAAAAAGTTTTGCTAGGGTTAGAGAAGATTGGGTGAGTATACCCCTGTTGTTTCTCCATTAATTGGATGAGAAAAGAAATAAATGTTACATGGATTTGAAGAATTGCTTCTTAAGTTATTCCCTGTTTATAAGCTCTTGATTCAACATGATTTGCCTCTTTGCTTGTTTTAATTAATTAAGCTCAATTTTATTTATTAATACTTTTATTGACTTCCATTTGGTGTAATATAGGGTGAATAAGAATTTTCTTAATATCAAAAAGGAGTTTACAACCTAAATCCCTGAGTTTATAACACCCTCAAAGATCAAACATCAACTATACAACCAAAACATAGCAAACTCAGTATTCTATAACCTATGGAGGAACTCAAAACCTGAAATTTTCCACTTCTTTTTCTCCATCAGTTGCAGTCATAGACAAATCTCCTTCTTTATATTAGCACAGACATATTACTCAATCCAATTACCATATCTTCATCTTTGTATTAGCTTTTCCAAACAGTTTGCACCCATACCCAACTACAAATATGCTCATAAAATGTCCAGCCAAAGTAACATGAAAAAGATAAGTACTCAATTGTCTCAACAGCATCTGCACACCAAGCACAATTAATCTGAGTTCTAATATGCTATGCCTGCACAAAAAATATTTTGTGTTAAGCCTTCCATGCATCACTAATCAAGCTACGAAAGCCTACTTAATATTATATATGCTCCAAACTCTTATCTTGCTAAAAATTTGCTCCACCATCGTATCAGAGTCTAGGGTAGCAATGTTTTTAACTCTTATCTTGCTGATATTGTTTTCATATTAAAGATCGAAAGCTCGTACATAATTACATGTAGTATGAGACTCGATAACTAGGACTGATCGATAATTTGGTGGCTATTTTTACTTTGTTGTACTGGTTAATACAAGATATATCAATGGTATCGTGTTTCAAATCAGTCATTTGTTTATCTTATCAAGATTATCATTTGAAATGCCACTTATGTTTAATTTACAAGTGTCTTTTTTGGATGTAAGTTTTATTTTGAACTTATCTTTTGTAGAAAAAAGAGAAGAAAACAACAAAAAATCCCACACTTGCTGAAATGTTTATTGCAACACGTAAAGAGAAACACGATACCATTGATCCAAGAGACAAATTGATTGTAAGATTTACTCCTCATATACACATTATGTTAAACTTGGTTTGCTAAACACTCTGGTGCTTACTATTCTTTCAATTTAAAACTAGTCTGAACTTAAGGCATCAAGTTTGCAATCAGTTTCGACTGCTGATAAGGAAGATGTTGTTGCTTCTTTGTTTAATCTAAAGGACAAGAATTATGGGTTACCCCTTCATGGAAGGGGTGTTTGCAATATACAATTAAATCAAAAGGTTAATTATGATGGAAGAGCTTCAAAAGAAGCATGATGAGAAGATGGAGGCTCTTCAAAAAAAATTATGAAGATAAGAGACAGCAAGATAAGATGATATTTGTCAACGGTCTTCGATCCTTCTTCTCTCAATTTCAACAAGGTCCAGATATGTCTTACGAATCAAAATTTTTTGACTCTTTATTGCAAGATGGCGGTCTCACAAAAATGCTCAAAGAACCCATGACTTGTCAGAAATGCTCCAAGTTGAGTCACCACCTAACTCAAGTCTCCAAAATGAGCAGGTATAGTCTTTTAAATGAAAAGCAAGGGTATTTTAATATAATTTTTGAATTGATTGTGCCCCCATTGTGCTAAAAAGTCTTATTTGGCAGAAAAGAAGAAAACTCCATCCCCCATGCCTTTTGCTGCCTTTTATTTTGCTTTATATTTTGTTACTTGTTTCCTTTGTTTTGTTTGGTTTTATGGTAAACAATACTTGTTTTTGTTTTAAAAATGGGTGAGATGTTTAAACATGTCTTGTAAATTGGTAAAATATGCATGTTTTTGTTTTATGCATGGTAAGCTATAATATTGTATTTAATTTGAGTTTTTTTGTTCTTTTTTTTTCTTTTGTGTTGTAGAGAGTCATTGGCATGGAAGAAGATGATGATGATCGACAATGACGAAGATGTTAATGACATGGATTTATATCATTGATGCAATTGGATTTTATAGATGTTATTAGTACTTTTTTGTTTGAACTTTGTGGTGTTTTCTTTTTCGCAATGCAAACGGTCTTTGTTTTCTATTAGTAAACATACGATTTAAGAGTATTTATTATCGTAGGAAGTGTAATATACATACTATCTACATTAGACATTTGTAAATTTATAATAGTTTGCAAAAGTTTGATTATGATCAATATTTAATTATGAATTCTTATTTATATAGTTTGTTTAATTAAACATCGCTATTAAAGTAATAGAGATTGAAAGTGACCTATATGCTTTTGGTTTTTTTGTTCATATATGTAACAAATTCTCATCGTTGCTTTGAGAGAATAGATAACGTTTTTAAAATTATCACACATACAAATATTCAAAAGGTTGTTGAATGGCATATAGTGACACTTTGTAATTGTTTTCTAAATTTGCAACAAATTTTAATTGTTGCCTTATATACCTATTTGTTTAATTTTTGAAAGTGTTGCCTTTGCAAAAATAGTGTTGCCCAAGGAATAGGCAACGGAGGCATATGCAACGCCTCACTTTTGTTGCCATTGATATAAGGTGACACTTTTCATATATTGGGCAATGATTTTGCACTGTTATCTTTTTATAATGGAGGGAGTTCAATTTCCAGTGACATGGTGTGGGGTGTTGTAGACATTGTAGACTTCTAATGGGACATGCAAATTGTAGCCTAAGCCATTGAGGACCCAATGAGCATTAAATTACCATAGCTAGTTAAGTCTTTCATGGTTGCATTGCCCTTGCAGGCTTTGTAGGTCCTTGATTCGTATCAATAATTTTAATGGGAAATGATCCATTTCTCTATTTTAGGTGTAGTTATAATGGTTAATCACTTTAACGGCCTAGTATATATAAACCTTTTGCCTCGATTGCCTTTTCTCTTCATTAATTTTCTATGTGCAAGTTTACAGAGATTTAGCTGGTTCTCTTTTTCAAGTTTCTTATAAGTGGCTAATTAAGTCGTAATTTTTTCGCTGCTAAAAAGTATGGCTTAATCCAACATATATATATTTGCTCCTTTTTTACCTCATATCTTGTTGTTTAGACGCTTACAACTGAAACTTGTCCAGGTTGTTTGTGGAAGGATTCAATGGAAGTTGTGTATGTTGTAGTGGGATGGTTGAAAAAATCTCCTACAACTTATCACATAAGTCTTGTTCCAGGGCCAAAACTTGCAAGTTAAAGTTAAAGTTTGAGAATGAGACTTTCCAGTTTTCTGAATTTCTATCAATTATTGATGTTGCTTAAATGAATATTGTATAAACTTCTCATTAATATGTTAAATATGTTGAATTTGTTTTCTACTCACCTTAATAATGAAGTAAGAGAATAATTAAATTGTAGTCTCTAACACAAACCATTTAGTTTAAGGCCGGGGTTGATAATATAGAACAATTGCACATATGAAGTGAACTCTATACAAGTGCTCCATAGCCAATGCCGGAATCCTTTTACTAGAAAATAGATCATGATCATGAGAAGATCCATTTATCATAATTGAATATTTGGGTGTGGAAATGTAGAGCATAGTCTCCTTTACAAAACCGTACTGGGAAACTCATAGCAAGGAGCATTTCACATATTAAACCACACCGAACTAAGTCATATACTCATATGCCTTCTTTATATCAACCTTAGGAAAGAATCCCTTAATCTGAGATCTAGAATCTGGACTTGTAACACCTCACCATGTCCGGACTCAAGAGCACACTGTCTAGTTGTCTACTATATGTCTTTCCCTTCAATGAAGGCACCTTTGAAATTAAATTACTCACTTCATCAACTAACTTTAGACTGAGTTTCTCACACAAGTTTAGTAATTTGGTCAGCACTCACAAGGTAGTAAGGAACTAAAGAAATAAGATTTATAAGAGTATCTTCCAACTATCTTTGTAGATGAAACAATTTTTTAGTGACAAACAATCTATAATTTTATTGATGACGCCGATTGTCAACTTCATTCATTTGGAAAACTATCTAGTTGTATTGTACAAACCCTTCATTATGTGTAACATTAAGTTGCAATTTTGGAGAGTACACTTGGATTTTATGATTGTTAAAATCAAATAAGAAACTTCTACCTAGCCAACTCTTATAAATAAATAAATAAAATTTTATGATAAATAAATCAAATAAACAATTATAACTTATTATTTCATGTATTACTATTTTTATATGTATGAACTAGGGGTGTGCATTAGCGAGTACCCGCACTTTTCGGGTACCTAACTTACCAATCCGGGTAGTGTATTTTATTTCCCAAGACCGACCTAAAAATTTTGGGTACTCGAAATAATCGGGTTGGGTAAGCAGGTGCCCGCAACTTCATCTTTTTCTTCTTATTTCTTTATTTTTTTCACTTAAGATATAAATGAAGCATAATTGTATAAAGTATAGTTAAACGAAAAAATTAATATAAATTATCCTCATAATTGCATTAACCTTTAAACTAATGTAATGGAAGTAGCTGAACAAAATAAATAAATAAATAAATAAATAAAATTTGAAAAGCAAAAAAAAAACTGATAAACAAATCATAAAAAATAAAGCAACACCGAAAAGAATCACAAGCAAAGAAAACATCAAAAATAAGAAAAAGAGGTAGAGGCTAGTTAGAGTATAACAATGAGAAAGAAATATAGTAGATTTTGGAGTTGTGGCAACAAAAAAGGCCAATTGAAAACTAAAAAGAAAAAATAAAATTGAAAAACATAAAAATAAAGAAATTGAACTGGGTACCCAGTGCACCAAAATTTGTGCCCGTACCCGACCCGAAATGCAACACCCTGGAATTTCCTAACTTTCTACTCTATATTTTTCCTAAAACATCTTATAAATATTAAAAAATTATAATTATTATAACTCCTAATAACGGAAAAACAAAAGTATTACCGCCACTGTGATAACGGCTGAGGCATTTATCAAAGTACTATAGCGGAAGTCTTAAAACCAAAAATTAATTTAAAACTAAACTTCGAATAAGTCTTAAAATTAAATTCAACTTAACATCTCAAAATAAAATCAACTTAAAACTTTATTACACTTCGGAACCATATTAATGGCCCTTAAAAACCAAAACTAGAAACTTTAAAAATTAACCAACATCCAAACAAAGGTTAGTACTTTATAAGCAATAAAATTAAAACTACAAATTACACAGCAAACGCTCTCACTCAAGTCCAGCATGAAATGACATATGCCCACTTGTACCTGTAGCTTTTCTTATTCTAGACAACTACTCACCAACAAGTGGGTCATTGTAGAGCCAAGTCAAAGACAAAGCCATGCACACAAAACAAACAGTCAGCAAAGCTGAGTACGTAACTACTAAAGACTATGCAACAAATCACATGAACTAAAACATTCACACATCTTACCTTTGGCAACTCTTCACCAGTGCATACACTCAACAAATTAATTATTATATCTAAACTTTGGATTTTGCATCAAACGGGTTCCTTTCCTTTAAAATCGCCCTATTGGGCACCAACTTGGGAGCAACTCCAAGAAGGTATTACCTATGTCACATAAAGTGAAGGAATTCCAGCGCATTAAAAATATAAAAAAGTACAACGTCTTGTACTCCAATTATAAGTCATAGATCTCTTTTCCTTACGACTCCCCCCATTGTTCGTACTCAAGGTATATACTTTCCAAGAGTTTTGATGCAAATCCTCTTTCACTTTATGTGATTAACCGGTTTAACAATGTTATGACTCACATACAACATCACATAGATCATACATCAAAACAAGAAAGCCATATTAATTATCTTCAATTTAAGGTGATTCAAAAATAATCTCATGTGTGTCCTTTAATTAAACTAAATTTCCTTTACCACACGTTAAACTGTGAGTGGCAACATGTACGAAATAATTGCTTATTAACCCCTTTTAATCCCGTGAATAAAAATTCACAACTATCTTTCTTGTTGATTAAGCAACTAACCAACTTTAGAATAACTTCCTTCCTTTATTAATAAGCTATTGGCCAATTTGTTCTGATCATAGCATTCCAATTCAATCTTAAAAAATTTATATTGCTAACAACATGGAATGTCAAAGGAATATAAAATCATGCTTCTAATAAAACTTGACATGCACATCAATTTATAATTCAAACAAGCATAACAATGTTTCATAGCATATAGGATCATCCAAGCATGAATTCTAGTTCTTATGTTTGTCTTTAGTACTTACGTACCTTGTGAAATAGTGGTGCTCCACCATAACTTCTAAAAGTTGACTAATTCGAAGTCTCCTACATAAAGAAAACCAAAACTAAATTAAAAACTTGTTGACTAAGTTTTACAACAACTCTAAACTAACTTGTATATTGGAAACCTGTCCAAAACCTTTCCTATATGGCATCTATTCAATTTCATACTTCACTTTAATTTTCTATTGCAATATTGTTTGGTTTTCGGGACTTATTTATACTTTATAAAACCTCAGCATAAATTTTATGTCACTTTAGGAAAGTGGACAGCAATTTAAAATAATCAAAACTCCTTGAAAAAACTCAAAAACAACACAAAACAATCATAATTTATATGATCAATTCATGCTAATTACATATATATACTTTAAAAGCCTAATTATTCACTTTACAAAATATGCACAGCATGTTAAACATGCTTAAAATCACTTTTAAACTTCATGAAACATACTAAAAATCATATGTAACATCATAGAATAAATATGTGATCATACTAGCATAATATGAACACTTAAAACTTATTTTAACTTGTTTTTATAAAATTTTCAGATTTATCAATTAACTTTAAACTCATGAAAAACTCATAAAAACATCATAAATTCATCATAAAACTCTTTTGCAATCAACTAACATCGTTATGAAACCAATTTATGCTTTAGAATAATTTTTCATAAGCCAAAACATGTTCATACTATTTATTCTATTGAATTTCATGACTACAAAATTTGGACAGCAATTTATTTTATGTTTAAAGCCTCTAAAAATCAATCTAAACTTCATAAAATCATCATAAATTCACCCAACAACAATTCATGATCACCCAAGAAAGCCCATAAGAAGGGTGGAAGGAGGACAACTCCTCGTTCTTTAATCTCTTCATGGGATGAGGCAACTCTTAAGGAATAAGAAAATCGGCACATGTGAGGTGGTACGAACTTCTAGGCTAAACCAATCATGAATATCAGCAAAATTTCTGGGAAAGTGCGCTCCGTAATGTGCGCTCGTGTGGAGGGGCGTACGCTGTGCGCTCCATCGCATAGCGCCGCCTTCCTTTCATGAATTTTTCCCTATAAATGTCTTCTCATTTCCCTCATTTTCAGCAACTTTTGGCATTTGGAGAGTAACGTGAAAGTTTACATTACACCAACCGTACTGACAAATTTTTAGGCATTCTTTTGTTAAGCCTTACATGTGGAATTGTAGATGTATATTCCCTGTCTTCTTATTGGATATTTTGAATAGAATTATCAAGATGAAACAAGACTTATTGATCATGAAAAGATGTACTAACCAAAATTGTGCTGAAAAGATTACAAATTGTAGTACTGAGTAGTTGAACAAAAAGAGCATTTCGTTTTTTGGACATTTTTGCCAGGTATATGGATTTGAATTTCACAAAGGACTAAAATTGTATTCATCACCCTAATTGCTTTGCATGTTTTATGTTGTGTTTCCCCCCCCCCCCCCCTTTC